>VZQC01003599.1:2911853-3077639 GCA_009823505.1 Rhizomys pruinosus
TTTTTTTTTTTTTTTAAACAAATTTTTTAATTAATTTTTATTTTATTTATTTTTGTATGTGTATGAGTGTACTGTCTGCATGTATGTTTGTGCACCTGTGCCGTGCAATGCCTCAGAGATCAGAAGAGGTTCTCGGATTCCCCTGCAACTGGAGTTCTCCTGGAATTGGAGTTACAGATGGTTCTTAGCCACCATGTGGGTGCTGGGGATTGAACCCTGGTCCTCTGCAAGAGCAGTCGGTGCTCTTAATTGCTAGGCTATCTCTCCAGCCCCTTATTTGTCTTTTCGAGACAGGCCCAGTACTCTTCACATCCTACGGCTCTCCAACAATGTGGGCCTGACACACAAAGTTGCCATACTGCTGGGCCCAGTGGGACAAGTCTGTAACCTGAAGTACTAGGAAGTTGAGGAAGGAGGAGTGCAGGTTCAAGGGTTGCTAGTACTTCTAACTGAGTTGAAACTACTCTGAGCAACTTAGTGAGAGCCCATCTCAAAATAAAAACAGGAAAAAAAAAATGGGGGGGCTGGGGATATAGTTTAATTGTGGAGTGCTTGCCTAAGAAATGAGAGATCTGCATGACATGGGTACACAAACCTACATGCAGACAGTACATTCATACACACAAAAAATAAATAAAATTTTAAAAAATTAAAAAAAAAAAGAGATCATAGGTTCAATTCCTACCCCCCCCCAAAAAAAAAACTAAAAATGGGCAGGGCATGGTAGAGCATGCCTTTAATTGCAGGCCAATCTCTGTGAGTTTAAGGCCAGCTAGGGAGAACCTGTCTCAAAAAGATTAAAAAAGAAAAAAAAAACTAAAAA
Source organism: Rhizomys pruinosus (assembly GCA_009823505.1). Lineage (NCBI taxonomy): Eukaryota > Metazoa > Chordata > Mammalia > Rodentia > Spalacidae > Rhizomys > Rhizomys pruinosus. The sequence goes on from VZQC01003599.1 coordinate 2,912,677, forward strand.
CATCAGGGCATCAGGGTCGTGCTGTGGTACACACCTTTAATCCCAGCACTCAGGAGGCAGAGGTAAGTGGCTGTCTGTGAGATTGAGGCCAGCTTGGTCTAGGTAGGGCGTTCCAGACCAGCTGTGAGTACAGGGAGACCCTGTCTCAAAAAAGGGGGGGAGGGGCTAGGAAATATAACTCAGTGGTAGAGTGCCTAGTGTGAGAGGTGGTAGGTTTAATTTCTAGTACAAAAAAAAAACAAAAAACAAGGCAGGGCCTTTAATCCCAGCACTCCAGAGGCAGAAGCAGGTGGATCTCTGTGAGTTCAAGGCCAGTCTGGTCTACATAGTGAAGTCCAGGCCAAGAGACCCTGTCTCAAAAAGATGAAAAAAAAAAAGAAAAAAGTAAACAAAAAAAAATACAAATAAATGACTGATCATTGCAACCAAAAACACTTGAGAGGCAACAACAGATGAATCCTAAACCTGGCAGACAGGAAGAAATAACAAAAATCAGAGCAGAAATCAATGAAATAAAACAAAGAAAACAATTCAAAAAAATCATTGGATGCAAGAGCTGGTTCTTTGAAGGGATAAGAAAGATAGATAGACCTCTAGCCCCATTGAATAAAAGAAGGAAAGGGGAACTCCAAATCAATAAAATTAGAGATGAAGAGGGAAACATCACAAAAGATAGCAAAAAGATTCAGATAATGCTATGGGAATACTTAAAAAACCCATACACTACTAAATTTGAAAACCTAAGAGAAATGGATGAATACCTGACATCATGGATTCGACCACGACTTAACCAGAAAGAGATCAACAGCTTAAATAGACCCATAATAAAGGATGAAATTGAAACTGTGATAAAACAAAACAAAACTCCCAACTAAAAAAAGCCCAGGTCCAGATGGATTCTATTAGACATTTATTTTTTTAATATTTATTTATTTATTTATTTATCTATTTATTTATTATTTGGATGTGTGCACTGTCTGCATGTAGGTTTGTGCACCCGTGTCGTGCAATGCCACAGAGGTCAGAATAGGGTGTTGGAGTCCCCTGGAACTGGAGTTCTCCTGGAATTGGAGTTACAGACGGTTCTCAGCCGCCATGTGGGTGCTGGGGATCAAACCCTGGTCCTCTGCAAGAGCAGTTGGCACTCTTAACCAGTACGCTATCTCTCCAGCCCCTCTATTAGACATTTAAAGAAGACCTATAGCCATTACTACTCAAATTATTCAAGAGGATGTAAATAGAAGGAAATCTCCCGAATTCCTTCTATGAAGCTAGCATCACTCTAATACCAAAAACAAGCAATAAGTACAATGAAAAAAGAAAACTATAAACTCATTTCATTAATGAACACCGATGCAAAAATTCTCAACAAAATACTTTCAAACTGCATACAGGCACATATCAAAAAGATCATGCACCGTGACCCAGTTGGATTCATACCAGAGATGCAAGGATGGTTCAATATACATAAATCAATAAACATCATAAAGCTCATAAATAGACTGAAAGTAAAAAAAAAAAAAAACATGGTCATCTCAGTGTGGAAAAGGGCTTTGAGAAAATTCAGCATGCCTTCATGTTTAAAGTTCTGGAGGAAGTTGGACTGAAGGAAACTTCCCTCAACATAATCAAAGCCATATACAACAAACCCACAGCCAGCATTATCCTTTACTGGGAAAAGCTAGAAGCATTCCCTTTAAAGTCAAGAACCCAGCAAGGCTTCCCCCATCCCAACTCCTTTTCAATATAGTACTTCAAATTCTTGAAAGAGCAATAAGACAAAAAAAAAAAAGGAAATTAGAGGAGTATTAATTGGAAAATAGCAGGTCAAATTATCCCTTTTTTTGCAGATGGGATGATAGTTTACTTAAGGGACAGGAAAAACTCCACCAGAAAACTCATAGAAAAAATCAACAGGTTCAGTAAAGTGGTGGGATGCAAAAATAGCCTAGAAAAATTGGTAGTCTTTCTTTATGCCAATAACAAGCAATTAGAGAAGGAATACGAGGGCACTTTCCTACTCACATAGCCTCCAAAAATAAATAAATAAAATAATATATCTGGGAACAAACCTGACCAAAGACACTAAAATCTCTACAATGAAAATTTTACATCCCTCAAGAAGGAGATTAAGGAAGATACCAGAAGATGGTAGGCCCTCCCTACCATCTTGCTCATGGATTGGATCAATTAATATAGAAAAATAACCATCCTGCCCAAAGTAGTATACAGATTCAATGGAATCACAAATAATATCCACATGAGCTTCTTCAAAGACTTAGGAAAATAAAACATCCTAAAGTTCATGTTTAAATACAGAAGACCATGGATAGCCAAAGCAACCCTGAGCCAAAAGAACAATACCGGGGGATTACCATACCAGACTTCAAATTTATTACAGGGCTATAAGTCATAAAAGCAGCCTGGTAGTGGCACAAAATCATACTTGTTGATCAGCGGAACAAAATTGAAGATCAGAATCTCAGCACATCCAATTTCAGCCAGTTCATATTCAAAAAAGGGGGCAAGAAGATGCAATGGAGGAAAGACAGCATCTTTAGCAAATGGTGTTGGCATAACTGGATCACCACTTGTAGTAGAATAAAACTAAACCCCTACCTTGCACCATGTACAAAAATCAACTCCAAATGAATCAAAGAGCTCAATGTGACATCTGAAACTTTGAAAATGATTGAAGAAACCATTGGTAGTAACCTACAAGACATAGACATAGGAAAAGGCTTTCTAAATAAGATAGCAGGTGCACAAAATTCAGGTCAACAACTGGCAAATGGGACCTTATTAAACTCAAGAGCTTCTGTACAGTGAAAGAAACAATCAAAGATTTGAAGAGAAAACTCACAGAGTGGGAGGAAACCTTCCACAGAGATACATCTCACAGAGCATTAACATCCAGAGTATACGTGTTCGAGCCCCAGCACCCACATGGCGGCCGAGAACCATCTGAAACTCCAATTCCAGGAGAACTCCAGTTCCAGGGGAATCTGACACCCTCTTCTGACCTCCGTGGCATTGCATGACATGGGTGCATACACCTGCATGCAGACAGTACATTCATACACTTACAGAAATAAATAAAACAAAAAACATAAAAATCAGAGTATATAAACTAAACAAAAAACAAAGGAGGAAGAAAACAAATGACCCATTCAAAAGATGGAGTAAAGAGCTGAACAGAGACTTCACAAATGAAGTAAAAATGGCTGAGAAACATTTTACAAAGCATTCGACATCGCTAATAATTAAGGAAATGCAAACTAAAACCACCTTAAGATTCCATCTTACTCTGATAAGAGTAGCTATGATCAAGAAAACGAAGGATACCAAATGCTGGAGATGTTGTGGGGAAAGGGGGACTCTCATTCACTGCTGATGGAAATGCAAACTCTTGCAAACCCCATGGAAAGCAGTGTGGAGAACTCTAAGAAACTGAAAAATGAGCCCGCCACCTGACCCAGTCATACCACTCCTGGGTATATACCCACAAGACTCATCCTATTGCAGAGATACATGCACATCTATGCTTATTGCAGCCCTCTTCACAATAGCAAAGAGCTGGAAGCAATCCAAGTGTCCCTCAGCAAATGAATGGATAAAGAGAATGTGGTTTTGTGGTTTTTTCCATCTACACAATGGAATTCTATGTAGTGGTAAAGAAAGATGACATAATGAACTTTGTAGGTAAATGGATGGAACTAGAACCCATTATGCTAAGTGAAGTAACACAGTGCCAGAAAAACAACCTATGGTGTCCCTCATTTGTGGATGCTAACACTAATTCTCTCTCTTTAGAAAGCAAACTGAATAATTCCTGTTTATTTTTTTCAAAGCCAATTTTAATTGGTTTTGTGCACTTCATACAACATTTCTTAGTCAAATTTAGACCCATTCCCCTTTCCTTGTCTGCACCCCACCAGAGCTCTTGCATTCTGTCATCCATGTCTTTCATCTTTTTCTCAGTCTTTTTTTAAATTTTCGATGCAGAGGTTTACTGTTTCAGTCAGTTCTTTGACCCGGTCTTTTTTGTTGTTGTTGTTCCTTCCAATTTGTATCACTCCAAAATCTGCATATAAGTATGCCACATATATATCAAGATTATGACATCACAGGTGTTAGCAACCTCAGCTCATGATTTCTTTTTCTTTTCTTTTTTATGCTGAAAAAAGTTGTTTTACTTAAGGAATTGTTTGAAGGCTCCTCCTTGGCAAGCGCAAATAACCATAAATCCTGTCTTTGTGCTCCACACTGGGGACTTCCCTTCCCCTGGTCACCAAATGAGGTCCAGTAAGCACTGCATCCTGTCTTGATCTTCCTGTTCTGGTCTCCATGATATAGCCTGGGTAGTCCAACAATGACAATCTATAATCTGAAGAGGCTGAAACTCCTGTAGCTGCTCAGTCCGCAAACTGAATATCTCAGAAGTCCCCATCTGGCACTGAAGTTTTGGAGGATTCTTGGAGATACATGAGTCATCAGTCTGTATTGGAAGGCTGAAAAGCTGTGTTTCATGTACTTGAATGATGGCAAAAGCAGTGGGAGCCACAGGGTAGATGCATTTGCCAGTAAGAGTTGAAGACAGGGAAAACAACAGTGCTTTTTCTTTCTTTTTTTTTTTTCACTTTTTGTCTTTTAATAACATCTCAAGTTTTATATCTGAAGTGCAATTTCTCAGGGCTTAAAGATTATTTCTGGTTATACTTTCCTTTTGGATGTTTACGGCCACACAGCCCAGATTAAAAAAAAAGGTTTATGTTTTCTCAAGGTCAGTTGAAGATCTGGTCCTCAGGGGTCGCTCAGGGTTTTTTTTGGGGGTGGGGGAGCCCCTGGCTCCTTTTGGCTTTTCATTTACCAGATCCATCCACTGGAGGACAAAGGTTGTACTAGACCAGGCATCCCTTTTTGAGGAATGAGCAGACTTTGAACTTTATAGACTGGCTGAAGTCCCATTAGTGGATCTCCAAGACCTCCCTGCACAGGATGACTGGTGACTCACATTTGCACAATATTTCAAGAGATGCCCCCATGCATAGTCCTCTGGTACTTTGTTGACCTCTGGGGGCAAGGAACAAACCTCTCCCTTAAGTCCCTCAGCCAAATTGGTAAGGCATGAAGTATGGTCATTAAACATCCAGAAAGGCTGTTACACCAGGCTGATACTTTTAATCACTGTATAATACTTTAGAAAAGGCACAGACAAAATCTCAAACAGCCTTGAATAAGAAATACTAAGAAGCACTCCCATAAAATAAATACTGTAGTTAGACACAATGCCATGAAAAACTAGTTTTTTCATTCATTTTGGTGCTGGGGTTTCATTCAATAATTGTGGACTTTACCATTGAGCTACATCTCAGCTCAACATTTGCTGTTTTTTGTTGTTAATATATTTTTTTATTTTTATTAAACATTTTCATACATCATAAATCATTTCTCAATCCAGTTTAGACTTATTTCCCTTTCCATGTCCACTTCCTTACCCAAGTTCATGTATTCTGCCATACATGTGTTGCATCTTTTTCTGAGTCTTTCAGAGTTTTTCCAAAGCAGAGAATCATTGTTTTGAGGAGAACTTCACTTTCAGTCATTTTTTTTGGTGTTGTTTTGTTTTGTTTTGTTTTTGTTTTGTCCTGGTTCTTTTGTTGACATTTCCTCCAATTTGTATTGCTTCAACGTATACATAAACGTTGCATATATGTCACACCTATACTAAAATTATGTCATCTGAGAAGAAAATGTATGCTCTTTCCATATCATATTTCAGGATTCATGTTTTCCATTTTGATTTTAAATTACTCTAAAATGTGCATATACACCCTCCACCCATATACCAAAATTCGAAAGTCTGAAAATAAATGGTATGTTAATTCTAGAACCTGTTTAGGGATTCAAAATATAAAACCACAGTTGTTTTCATATCACGAGTAATATAACATTAACGTTCCTCAGTTTGCCTTACAAATAGATACTTGTTGCTAGCATCCACAGATGAAGGATATGATTTATTGTCTGTTTTTCTGGGACTGTGTTACTTCACTTAACATAATATCTTCTAGTTCCATCCATTTACCTGCAAAGTTCATGATGGCATCTTTCTTTACTTCTGCATAGAACTCTGTTGTGTAGATGTACCACATTTTCTCTTTCGACTCCTTGGTTGAGGAGCACTTGGGTTGGTTCCAGCTCTTTGCTATTGTGAAGAGAGCTGCAATAAACATGGCTGTGCATGTATCTCTGCAGTAGGATGAGTCTTCTGAGTATATACCCAGGAGTGGTGTGGTGGTTTGCATGAGTGTCCCTCATAGGCTGTAAGTATTCAGACATTTGTCTCCAGTTGGTGACGCTGTTTTTGGAGGTCTTAGAAGGTGTGGCCATGCTGGGGAAGTGTGTCACTGGGGGCAGGCTTACTGAGTTTTAACAAGCCTCTATGTTCTACAGTTGCCCTCTCTGTTTCCTGTGCTCTTGGAGAGATGTGACACTCGGCCTGCCACTCCAGTTCCAGCCGCCATGCCTCCTGCCACAATGGACTCTAATTCCCTGGATCCGTCAATCATGAGCTCAAATAAACTCTTCCTTTTATAAGTTCCTTGGTCATGGTGCTTTATCACAGCAACAGAAAACTGACTCATACAGTTATCAGTACCAGAGAGTGGGCTGTTGGCTGTGAAGAACCTGACCATGTGTATGTTTGGAGAAGTGTGGAAGACTTTGGAACTTTGGGCTGGAAAGGCTGTTGACTATTGTAAGCAGAGCTTAAAGGACCATTCTAGTGGAGGCCTGGAAGACAGCATGGCTGCAAAAGATGTGGTTCCAGGGGAAAATAAAGACTTAGGCAGCAACCGGGATATTTTGATAAAGAGTCTGGCAGCAGTTTGCTCACAGCCCAAATGCTTGCCTGATGCTAAGTTGAAAAGTGGTGGACTGATGTCTTTGGCAGAGGATATTTCAAGACAGCCTAGTGTGGAAATGGTGGCATGGCTTTTAATGGTGAATATTGTGCAGATCTACAGTGAAGAAGAGCAGATGGGGCAGAAAGAAATGCAGAATGTACAGTTTGGATCTGAAAACTGCACTAGGAAGATTAAAGGTGGGGCCAAGGCATGTGAAGGAGAGGCTCCCTTTCATGAGATTAAAGCAATTAAGGAGGGGCCTGGAGATTTACAAGTAAACAAAAGAATCAGTACCTTCAGGGCAAGACCACACCCAGCTAATCCTCCAGCAAGTCCAGGGCAGAGAAAAGTTGCAAATGTGGTTGAAATGGGCCAGGGTCCGTCCCGAACTTGCAGCCAGATTCCGCAATTTCATTCACATGGTGCTGGCTTTAGAGGCATGAAGTTCACAAGAGTGAAGGGGTCATCAGTTCTTCCTCCACGGTTTCAGAGAGCCAAAGAGGCCAGGCAGAGTACAGCAGGGGTGTCCCTGAATAAAGAAGGCCCTGATAGGCCATTGTGTGAAGCTATGAGTGTAAAGCCTGGTTGGCAGTGGAGACCCCAAGAAGACATTCGAGATGCTAGACCTGTGAGGTATTTGCCAAGGAGAGCTGCATACGGGGAGTGGTACCAGCCTAAGAAAGAGATGTGTGTCGCAAGCAAAGCTGGAAGAGCTGAGCCATCTAAGCCCTTTGGAAGTCAAGTCCCAGAAGTTGCATGTGGAGCTACAGGACTTGGCGTTTGCCCTGCTGGTTTTTGGTCTTGTTTTGGTCCAGTGTTTCTTCACTATGCCTCTATTCCTCCCTTTTGGAATGGGAATACATATTCAGTTCCACTGTATGTTGGGAGTTTGTAATTTGTCTTTTGATTTTACAGGAGCTTACAGTTTGGGAGATTGGCCTGAGTTTCAGAGGAGACTTTGGACTGTGGACTTTTGAATGACATTGAGACTGGTACAGACTGTGGGGACTTTTAAGGTTGAACTAAATGCATTTTGTATTTTATATGGTCAGGAGCCTATGGGGGCCAGGGAGTGGAATGTAGTGGTTTGCATGAGTGTCCCCCATAGGCTGTAAGTACTCAGACATTTGTCTCCAGTTGGTGGCGCTGTTTTTGGAGGTCTTAGAAGGTGTGGCCATGCTGGGGGAAGTGTGTCACTGGGGGCAGGCTTAGTGAGTTTTAACAAACCTCTGTGGTCTACAGTTGCCCTCTCTGTTTCCTGTGTGCTTTGCGAGATGTGACCCTCTGCCTGCCACTCCAGTTCTAGCCGCCACGCCTCCCGCCACAATGGACTCTAATTCCCTGGAACTCTCAATCGTAAGCTCAAATAAACTCTTCCTTTTATAAGTTCCTTGGTCATGGTGCTTTATCACAGCAACAGAAAACTGACTAATACAAGTGGTATGGCTGGTTCAGGTGATAGGCTCATTTTGAGTCTTTTAAGGGTTCTCCACACTGCTTTCCAGAGTGGTCGTATGAGCTTACATTGCCATCAGCAGTGGATGAGTGTTCACCTTTCCCCACAACCTCTCTAGCATTTGGTATCATTTGTTTTCTTAATTCTAGCCAGTCTTATTGGAGTGAGATGATATCATAAATGGTTTTAATTTGCATTTCCTTAATTATTAACAATGTTGAACACTTTTTAAGATGTTTCTCAGCAATCCCTGTATCTTCACTTGTGAAGTCTCTGTTCATTTCTATACTCCATCTTTTGAGTGAGTCATTTATTTCCTTACTTCTTTGTTTTATGAGTAGTTTATATATTCTGGAAGTTAATGGTCTGTCAGATGTATCAGAAGTGATTTCCTCCCACTCTCTTCACTTCCCTGATTGTTTCTTTTGCTGTACAGAAGCTTTTGAGTTTAATGAGGTCCCACTTGTCAATTGTGGACCTTGTTTCCCATGCAGCTGCTGTCTGATTTAGAAAGATTTTTCCTATGCCTACCTATTGTAGGTTGCTGCCAACTTTTTTCTTTGATCACCTTCAGAGTTTCTGGTTTCACATTGAGGTCTTTAATCCATTTGGAGTTGTTTTTGTACAGAGTTATAGGTAGACATTTTAATTTTATTCTTCTACAAGTGGTGATCCAGTTTTGCCAACACCATTTGCTGAAGATGCTGTCTTTTCTCCATTGAGTCTTCTTGGCCCCCTTATCAAATATGAGGTGGTTGAAATTGTATGTGCTTACGTTTGGATCTTCAATTTTCCACTTATCTACAGTTCCACTTGTTTACAGGTCTGTTTTTGTCCATGGACCAGGTTGTTTTTATGACTATAGCCTTGTAGTATAGTTTGAATTCTTGTATAGAGACCCCTATATTGCTCTTTTTACTCCGGGTTGCTTTGGCTATTTGGGGTCTTTTTTTTTTCCATATGTAATTAGGGATTTTTTTTCCAAGCCTTTGAAGAAAGTATTGGGGATTTTTATTGGGATTGCATTGAATCTGTATATTAATTTGGATAGATTGGACAATTTTACTATATTAATTTTTCAATCCATGAGCATGGGAGGTCTTTCCATCTTCTGATGTCTTCTTCAATCTCCTTCTTCAGGGGTTTAAAATTTTTGTTGTAGAAGCCAGGCATGGTGGCACAAGCCTTTAATCCTAGCACTTGGAAGGCAGAGCCAGGCGGATCTTTATGAGTTCAAGGCCAGCCTGGTCTACACAGTGAGTTCCAGGACAGCTGAGGCTACAAGGAGACCTTGTCTCGAAAAGACAAAAAAAAATTGTTGTAGAGAACTTTGGTGTCTTTTTTAGGTTTGTTCCCAGATATTTTTTTTAATTAATTTAATTTTTTTAAGACAATTGTGATTGGGAAGGTCTTCTTGTATTCCTTCTTCAGGTGCTTGTTGTGGTGAAAGGCTGCTCATTATTCTAGGATAATTTTATATCCTGCCACTTTACTGAAACACTTAATTGTTTCTAGGAGATTTCTGGTGGAGTTTTTTGCATCCTTTAGATAAACGATCATATTGTCCTCAATGAGGGATAGCTTGAATTCCTCTTTTCCTACTATTACTCCTTTAATTTCCTTTTCTTGCCTTATTGTCCTAGCAAGTTTTTCAAGCACTATATTGAAGAGGAGTGGTGACGGGGGGCCTTGCTGAGTTCCTACCTTTAAGAGGAAATGCTTCTAACTTTTCTCCATTTAGGATGATTTTGGCTGTGAGTTTCTATGGCTTTGATTACATTGAGGAATTATCCCTCCAGTCCAATTCCCTGTAGGGCTTTAAGCATGAAGGGATGCTGGATTTTGTCAAAGGCTTTTTCTGCATCAATTGAGATGATCATGTGTTTTTGTTTTTTAATCCATTTATGTGTTTTATGATATTTACTGATTTTTGTATGTTGAACCATCCCTGCATCTGATATGAATCCAACTTGGTCATAATAGATGATCTATTTGATATGGGTCTGTATGTGGTTTCTGAGTATTTTGTTGAAAATTTTTCCCATCTGTTTTCATTAATGAGATGGGGGTATAGTTTTTTCTTTTTTGGTTTTATCTTTGCCTGGTTTTGGTATTAGAGGTATGCTGGCTTCATGGAAGGAATTTGGGAGATTTCCCTTTGCTTGCATCCTTCTGAACAGTTTGAATAATAATGGTTGTAAGTCCTCTTAAAATGTTTTATAGAATCCTGTTGTGAAAGCATCTGGTTTGGGGCTCTTTTTACTTGGGAGTTTTCTTATTATGTTTTCAATTCCTTCATATATTCTGGATCTGTTTAAGCTGTCAATCTCTTCTTGGTTAAGCTTTGACTATTTCCAAGATTTCAAATATTCCTCTATTTCTCTTAGACTTTCAAATTTAGTAGAGTACTGGTTTTTGAAGTATTCCTGTATGATTGTCTGGATCTTTTCATTGTCCCTTGTGATATTTTCCCTTTCCTCATGAATTCTATTGATTTGGACTTGCTCTTTCTTTCGCTTAACTGGGCTAGAGGTCTGTCTATCTCATTTACTCATGCAAAGAACCAACTTTTGGATCCATTGATTTTTTCATTGTTTTCTTTGTTTCTATTTTATTGATGTCTGCTCTGATTTTTGTTATTTCTTCCTGTCTGTTGTGTTTAGGATTCCATTTGTTGTTTTCTCTTATGTGTTTTTAGCTGCAGTGTTAGATCGTTTATCTGTGCTATTTCTGCTTTTCTGTTTTTTTTTTGTTTTTTTAATGTAGGCACCCAGGGATTCAGACTCTCTCTTAGGAATGCCTTTAAAGTATCCCATAGGTTTTGTTGTGTTGTATTGTCATTTTTGTTTATGTCCAGGAATGCTTTTATTTCTTTATTTCTTCCTTGACTCATTGATTATTCAGGAGTGTGTTGTTTAGTCTCCATGTGTTCTTGTTGATAGTAGGGATTTTCCTGGTGGTAATATTGAGCTTTATTGCACTGTGGTCTGATAGAATGCATAAAATTATTTCAATCTCTTTTTTTGGTTGAGTTTTTTCTGTGTCCAAGTATGTGGTAAATTTTGTAGAATGTCCCATGGGGTGCTGAGTAGAAAAATGTATTCTCTGGTGCTGGGGTAGATATCTGTGAGGTCCATTTGCTGTATCATATTGTTCAGATCAGATGAATCTCTGTTTATTCTTTGTCCAGTTAACATGTCCAAAGGGCTCAGTGAGGTATTGAAATCCCCTACTATGAGTGTTCTGGGATTAATCTGTGCCTTGATAGCCTGTAGAATTGTGTTTATAAAGTTCTGTGCACTGGAGTTGGTTGCATATATATTCATGATTGTGAAGTTTTCATGATTAACTTTCCCTTCAATAAGGATGTAATGTCTTTGTCTCTTCTGATTACTTTTACTTTGAAGTCTATTTTGTCTGATATAAAAATAGCAAGTCCTGCTTGCTTTTTGGTAACAGTTGCTTGGAATATTTTTCTTCATCCTTTAAGTTCATGCCTATCCTTGAGATTGAGATGGGTTTCTTGTAGACAGCATATAGATGGGTTCTGTTTCCTAACACATTCTCCCAGTCTGTGTCTTGTGATTGGGGAGTTTAATCCATTAATATTTAAGGTTATAATTGAAAGATGGGTGTTGCTTCCTTTCATCTTATTATCCATTTGTATTTTTGGTCTAGGGTTCTACTTCTGCAGTTATGCTTTTATTAATTTCTCTTTCTAGGTGCCTGGGGATAGTTGTTCCTCTTCTCTGTACTTTGAATTGCTTCAAGTATTCTCTGAAGGGTTGGTTTTCCAGACATATATTCTATAATCTTGTTCATGTCATGGAATATTTTTCTTTGTCCTTCAATTATAATCGACATTTTTTCTAGGTATAGTAACCTGGGTTGGTATCTATAGTCATTTTCACTGTGAATGCATTGATACACGTTCTTCTTGCTTTCATAGTTTGCACTGAAAAGTCATCTGCAATTCTGAGTCATTTCCCCTTATATATAACTTGTTTTTATCTTGTGGCTTTCAGAATTTTGTCTTTGTTTTGGTCATCTAGCATTTTAACTACGATATGGCATGGGGCATTTCTATTCTGAACTTGTCTATTTGGTGTTCTATGTGCTTCTTGTGTTTATATGGGTTTGTCTATTCTTTAGTTTGGGAAATTTTTCATCTACTATTCTGTTGAAGATCTGATCAATACCATGATCTTGGGATTCTTTTCCTTCCTCTATCCCTATCATGCTGAGGTTTGACCTTTGTATAGTGTCCCACATATCCTGGTTGTTCTACTCTTGTGTATTTTTAAATTTTTCTTAAAAATTTTTTTTTATTTTTTTTATTTATTTTTGTATGTGTATGAATGTATTGTTTGCATGCAGGTCTGTGCACCCGTGTCGTGCAATGCCGCGGAGGTCAGAAGAAGGTCTCAGATTCCCCTGGAACTGGAGTTCTCCTGGAATTGGAGTTACAGACGGTTCTTAGCCGCCATGTGGGTGCTGGGGATCGAACCCGGGTCCTCTGCAAGAGCGTCGGTGCTCTTAACCGCTAGGCTATCTCTCCAGCCCCATAGTCTTTACTTGAGATTTTTAGTTGTTCTGTGTTATCTTCCAGGTCTGAAATTCATTCTTTTTTCTGCTTCCTCCATTCTGCTTCTGAGGCTTTTTCCGATTTCCGCTTGATTGGATGAGTGTTTGATTTCCTTTTTCCCATTTCATCCTGTGATTTCTTTAGTACTTCCACTTCCTTTTGGAAATTTTCAATCTTTTTTGTAGCTCCTTGCTTCACTGATTGGTTTCCTTTTTCATTTCAGCATGGGATCTTTTCAGAGTTTCCACTTCTTTCCGGAGTTTGTCATTCTTTCCCTCTAGTTCTTTCCGGAGTTTTACATTTTCTCCTTTTAGTTTTTTCTGATGTTTGTTATTCTCTCCCTCTAGGTCCTTCTTGAGTTTGCCATTCTCTCCCCTTATTTCTCTGATTTGTTCTTTATATTATATGATTTCTTTGAATATGTCTATGATTGTTGTTCTATGATCCATGTCCTAGGTTACCTCTAGGGAGAAATTGTACGAATCTTCTTCTTTTTTCTTTTTTAGAGGGAAAGATTTTATTTTTTTAATGGTTTTATTGATGCTTTGTATATTTCAGACATCATTTTTCAATTCAGTTTAGACATATTCCCTTTTTGTGATTTTTTTTCTTTTTTTATTTGTTTATTTTTTAAGGGATTCCACAATATAAGAGCACAGTTGTTTTCAGATCACATTAACTTTGCTTAGTTTGGCATACAATTAGGTAATTGGTGCTAGCATTCACAGATGAGGGATACCATTTGTCATTTGTTTTTCTGGGACTGTGTTACTTCCCTCAGCATGATGTCTTCTAGCTCCATCCATTTACCTGCAAAGTTCATGATGTCATTATTCTTTACCACTGCATAGAACTCCATTGTGTAGATGTACCACATTTTCTCTATCCTCTCCTCAGTTGAGGGACACTTGGGTTGGTTCCAGCTCCTTGCTATTGTGAAGAGCAGGCATATTCCCTTTTCCCTTCCTCCCACCCCACCCCAGATGATGCATTCTGCCATAACTGTCCTGCATCTTTCTCTCAGTCTTTGTTTTATGCTTAGGAAAACTTTTTCCTCCATTAATTATATATTTATCTAAAAAATGGATACATATTCTCCACCCACATACAGTAATTACAGAGTCTGAAAATAATTGGCGGGTGGATTCTAGAGCCCATTGAGAGATTTACATTACAACAACATAGTTGCTTTCAGTTACACATAAATAAAAGAATAATGTTGTTCAGCTTGCCTTTTATCTGGGGGATTTGGTGTGAGTATCCACAAATGATGGAAACCATTCAACCTTTTGTTTTTCTGGGACTGTGTTACTTAGCATAATGTCTTCCAGCTCCATGCATTTGCCTGCAAAATTCATAATGTCATATTTCTTTACTAAATAGTACTCTATTGTGTAGAGGTACCACATTTTTGTCATCCACTCATCTGTTGTGGGGCATTTGGGTTGGTTCCAGGTCTTCACTATTGTGAAAAGAGTTGCAATAAACTTGGATGTGAATGTATCTTTGCAGTAGGAATGAGTCTTTTGGGGTATATACCCAAGAGTGGTATGACTGGGTCAGGTGGTAAGCTCATTTTGAGTCTTTTAAGGGTTCTCCACACTGCATTCCATAATGGTTGTCCAAGTTTACATTCCCACCAACAGTAGATGAGTGTTCCCCTTTCCCCACAACCTCTCCAGCATTTGTCGTCCTTTGTTTTCTTGATTTTAGATAGTTGTATCAGAGTTAGATGATATCTGAGAGTGGTTTTAATTTTCATTTCCTTAATTTTTTTTATTTAATTTTTATTGATGGTTTGTGCATTTCGTACATCATTTTCCAATTCAGATCAGGCATATTTCCCTTTCCCTTCCCCCCCACCCCCACCCCATCCCAGATCATGTATTCTGCCATAACTGTCCTGCATCTTTCAGGTTTTTTTTTTTCATTTTTTAGCTATAAGTGATAATCCATGAGTATAAGCATCCTTCGTGCAAAACCAATCTACAGACTGTTGTGCCCAAACCCCCACAGTCCCACCATTCATTGGGGGGTGACAGGTTGTTTGTTCAATCAAGTTGATCAAATGAGTAAAACTACAGCGATGTAGTCTGGACACTCATTTGATCATTTCCTTAATTTTTAATGATGTTGAACACTTTTAAGATTTTTCTCAGCCATCTTTAATTCTTCACTGGTGAAGTCTCTGTTCAGCTCTTTATTCCATCTTTTGAGTAGGGCATTTGTTCTCTTCTTTGTTTTTTGAGTAGTTTATATATTCTTGACATTAATGCTCTGTCAGATGTATCACTGGTGAAGATTTCCTCTCACTCTGTGGGTTTTCTCTTAACTTCCTTGATTGTTTCCTTTTGCTGTACAGAAGCTTTTGAGTTTGATGAGGTCCAATTTGTCGAATATTGACCTTATTTCCTGTGTAGCTGCTGTCTGATTTAGAAAGTTTTTTCCTATGGCTATGTATTGTAGGTTGTTGCCAACTTTTTCTTCTATCACCTTCAGGGTTTCAGGCTTCATGTTGAGATCTTTGATCCACTTGGAGTTTATTTTTGTACAGAGTGAGAGGTAGGGGTTTAATTTTGTTCCTCTACAAATGGTGATCCAATTTTGTCAGCACCATTTGGTGAAGATGCTATCCTTCTTCCACTGAGGTTATTTTTGCCCCTTTGTCAAATATGAAGTGGCTAAAATTGTATGAGCTCAAGTTTGGATCTTCAACTTTGTTTCATTGGTCAACGGGTCTGTTTTTGTGCCAGTAACAGGCTGTCTTTTTGACTATGGCCCTGTAATATAGTTTGAAGTCTGGTAGAGCAATCCCCCCTGTATTGCATTTTTCACTCAGGGTTGCTTTAGCTATTCAGGGTCTTTTGCTTTTCCATATGAATTTAAGGATTTTTTCCAAGTTTGTAAAGAAGCTCATGGGGATTTTGATTGGGATTGAATTGAATCTGTATATCAATTTGGGTAAAATGGACATTCTTACTATATTAATTTTCCCAATCAATGATCATTGGAGGTCTTCCATCTTTTGATGTCATTTTCGACCTCCTTCTTCAGGTGTTTAAAATTTTTGCTGTAGAGGTCTTTGGTATCTTTGGTTAGGTTTGTTCCCAGGTATCTTATCATTTTTGAGACTACTGTGAGTGGGAAGTTTTTTTTTTATATTCCTTCTCCACTTGTTTATTGTTGGTGTAAAGAAGGGTTACTGGTTTTTCTAGGTTAAATTTGTGGGAAGATCCAGTTTGAATTGGGGGCTGTTCTCAGCTAGTTCTCCTCAGGGCTCTGCATGGCTGGGAGTCAGGGAATTTCTCTGACCCTGCCCCAAGGAGGAGCAAACAACATGGCCTAGTTGTGTGATGCTGGGTGGGGCAATGTTGTGCAGTGGCATGGAGTTGGTGAGCCTGTGATTGGCTTTGGGAATTGATGTCATTTAGATTATAAAATTAGGCTATAGCAAGGAATAAATGGAATTCCCCAGTAATATCATTATGAAATTCCCAGCCATCAATTTTTTATCTTTTATGCATATATGGCCTAAGCAGGCCTACATTTCATTCAGGTGACCAGTGTGTTGGTAAAAGGTCCCAGTGTGGACCACCAATCTGGATAGCTGGTGCTGTGAGTGAACATAGGCTGAAGATAGGCCATCAGCCTGAAATTCCTGTCCAGAGGTCAGCAGTCTCTGGGCAGATGGGAAATCATGGCAAAGAGTGGAAATGTGTCTCATTGTCCCAAGATAAGGGCCCGAGGTAAAAGTACCCCTCAGGCCTGGCTACAGGAAGTAGCCAACTGGTCTCTGTGCCAAGAGTCCAGCTCCCTACAGCAAATGCTGGCAGGTGCTGTGTCCCCTTCCCCTTAGCAGGGCTGCGTGGTCCCTGTTCCATACAAAAGAAAGCTTCCTACAAATTTTGTAGCCCACCACTTTACTAAAACTCTTAATAATTTCTGGAAGTTTTTTGGTAGGGATTTTAGCACCCCTTAGTAAATTATCATATCGTCTGCAAAAAAGGATAGTTTAACTTCTTCTTTTCCAATTAGTACTACTTTAATTTCCTTCTTTTTTCTTATGGGCTGGTAGTGTTTAATGTGGAATTATTCTGCACTGTTCCCATATTGTTCTTTCATTGTGCTTTTGGCATGTGTTTTTTTTTTTTTTTTTTTTTTTTTTTTTTTTTTCTGATGCGAATCTCAAATGTTTTTTACTGTGTTGATGGATTTCTTTCCTTGCTTTCTTCAGATGCCTTCATTTTTTCTAGTTGTTTATGGAGCGTTGACTTTTCTAGGTCTCAAGCTTTCAAATTTTATTTATATTGGAAGGTATAGCTCACTCTTCCCTTTCTGTTCTGCAGGTTCTCCAAAAACTGGGTAAGTAACAACCTGGATGATACCCTCTGAGCACTGTGCTCCCTCTGCTTCCTGCCAGCCAGTTCCCCTAGTTTGGTTGTGGGGCTTACTGTAGTCCTACCTGGACACTCACTCTTCAATTCTGAGATACTCACTTTCCCTGTGCTTCAGCTGGTCTGGCTGAAGCAACCAATCTCTATGCGCCCTTGTCCCCTAGAGGCAACAGGACCACCTCTGTTCCCACTGGCTGGGTATCATTACCCCCAAAGCTGCTCAAGCCACAACCCAATCTACTTTTTTAGTAAATATAATATCTGATGATACTAATTAACTCACTATGTAATGTTGGAAAATAAAGTAAGATTTTTTCTTTACCTGCATACAATCTGACTATCAAAATGTAAAACTCTAAACATGTTTCAGAATTTAAAAATATCTAATAGTTCCATCCATTTACCTGCAAAGTTCATGGTGTTATCTTTCTTTTTAAATTTTTTTTAATTTATTTTCGGTATGTGTATCTTTACTGCTGCATAGAACCCCATTGTGTACATGTACCACATTTTCTCTATCCACTCGTCAGTTGAGGGACATTTGGGTTGGTTCCAGCTTTTTGCTATTGTGAACAGAGCTGCAATAAATATAGTTGCCCATGTATTTCTGATGTAAGATGAGTCTTGTGGGTATATACCCAGGAGTGCTATGGCTGAGTAGAATGGCAAGCTCATTTTGAGTTTTCCAAGGGTTCTCCACACTACTTTCCATAGTGGCTGTACACGTTTACATTCTCACCAGCAATGGATGAGTGTTCCCTTTTTCCCACAACCTCTCCAGCACTTGGCATCATTTGTTTTCTTTGATCCTAGCCAGACTTATCGGAGTGAGATATCTTAAAGTGATTTTAATTTGCATTTCCCTAATTATTAGTGATGTTGAAAATTTTTTGAGATGTTTCTCAGCCATCTCTAATTCTTCCTCTGTGAAGTCTCTATGCAGTTCTTTTCTCCATCTTTTGAGTAATTCATTTGTTTTCTTTCTTCTTTGTTTTTTGAGTAGTTTGTATACTCTGGAAATTAATGCTTTGTCAGATGTATCTGCAGTGAAGGTTTTCTCCCACTCTGTGGGTTTTCTCTTCGCTTTCTTTACTGCTTCTTTTGATGTACAGAAGCTTTTGAGTTTCATAAGTTCCTATTTGTCAATTGTCGATCTTATTTCTTGTGCAGCTGCTGTCTGATTTAGGAAGTCTTTTCCTACACCTGTCTTGTAGTCTGCTGCCAAGTTTTTCTTCTATGGCCTCCAGAGATTTGGGTTTCACGTTGAGGTCTTTGATCCATCTGGAATTGACTTTTGTACAGGGCGAGAGGTAGGGATTTAAGTAAAGTAACACAGTCCCAGAAAAACAGACGATGAATGGTATCCTTCATCTGTGGATGCTAGCGTCAACAACCCAGTTGTAAATATTTCTTATGGGGAGGGATGCATATTGGAAAGAACAACAACAGAAAGACTGCATCAAAAAATGACTGAAAGGTGAAACTGGAGGGGTGGGAGGGGTGGGAGAGGGAAACAGGTCTATATTCAGTTAATGTATATTTAACTGATGTGAGTTTAACAAGTATCCAACTTTGCCTAAACTCAACCTACAAACTACATGGTATTTTAGGACTCAATAAAAGTACAAATATCTATATTAAACAACGTTGGTTTAAAGGTTTTAACAAAAACAGCAATGCATGTAAGTTAAGTGGAAATATAAATTGCCGTCCACATTTGTTCTACTTAAAATCTGTATAAAAATAACCTTGGGATTAACATATACAAACGTTCTCTATAATTTATGTGTT
Organism: Rhizomys pruinosus; assembly: GCA_009823505.1. NCBI lineage: Eukaryota > Metazoa > Chordata > Mammalia > Rodentia > Spalacidae > Rhizomys > Rhizomys pruinosus. The sequence continues at coordinate 2,931,811 of VZQC01003599.1, forward strand.
ATACTGTATCATCTTGCAACATTCTCTTTTACCCGTAAGATAATTTAACTTAAGGAATTAAGTTTGCTTCCCAAATTAACAACATACAGTCACCCAAAACAGCTTGGGTAAATTTAATGAAATTTACACCTTGATTCCTGCCTATAGGTATGTGTACTACAACTGCCTTTTTGAGAGTCATGGGTCAAAAAATAAAAACCTAAAATAAAAAAGAGGGGGACAAGTTAATATTTAAAACTTTTTGTCAAATTTTCAATTTAAATCTTAAAACTAACTATGGGAAAAGATTTGTATGTTCCCACAGGTCAAAACTTCACCAACTTAATGACTGAGAAAGAAAAGATACAGCTTTGCATTGTGCAGGATGTACCAAGAAATACCAGCAGAGAAGTTGGCCCATCTAAACATCAAAAGGAAGAAAAGCCTCAGACTGCTACAGACATTAAACATCTCTGTGGATCCTATTTGTAACAACTGTTTATAATGAGTCCTAATGAACCTTACCTTCTAGAGACCACAAAGTCTTAATATGAGAGACCTTCATACCTCCTTTTCATAGAACAAAGAAATACATGATGGTAATGAAGTCATTCTCTAACCATAACTTAGAGCTGGCTGTTATACAGGTAATCTACAACACCGGTATAACTGCTTTCTTTAATTGACTAATAGACATAGGAAATGTGAAAAGTATTATTCTCTATTCAGAGCCAAATATAATACTAAAGTCTTTTCAAGCTATGCATTTAAAGAGAATATATTAATATAGGAAAGTTCTGATATCAGCAATGGATTATTTTGCCAAGGAGATGTTGGCCAGGAGATCCAAGCCCCCCCAAAAGGTTAAGGCTTCTTGCCTGTAAACTGGGATACCTGTAAGAAGAGAGGCGGTAAGGTCCTGCTGTGGAAGACCTGATGCAAGCATGGGAAAGATGTATTGAGACCGCACTTGCAAATGTACAGTTGGTCTCTGGAATGCCAGAGGGTGTTACCAAAGGCCACTAAACCAATAAAGCAAAAATTGTTCTCCTTGAGTCAAGCAAGACTCCTCCATCAGCATCAGCTACACCTCGCCTGCCTGGAAATACTGTGCAGTAGTGGCAGCCACATGTCTGCATATCCCAAATCTAATTGGCTATTAGCTCTCTCCTTGGAGGAATAATTCATGGCTGATGCCACAAGCTTACATCCTCTAGTGGTTAGGGGAAGTTATAAGCCACAGTAAGACCTTGTCATCTTTTACAGAAAAAAATATCATTCATGGATTAGCATACCATCCAAACATCTGTGTCTATACCAAAGTAACCTACCATAATAATTAGTACTGTTTAAATACCTATATATCTAATTGCTTGTGCTTCATTAGTAGGATTGAGAGGTTATACCTGGACAAACTGTCAACCCATGAAAGGAAACATCCAGAACTGATCAGAGTCCAAAACAACATCTCCTGAGAAAATAGACTGCTTTGCTTCTCGTCCACCAGTACCACTTTTCTAAGCCTAGGGAACAATCTGCAGAAGAGTGGGCATGTTAGAGTGCAAGGGCTGCGATTGGGGTGAATGGTGAAACTTCAGCAACATAGTCTGGACACTTATTTGATCAGCATGATTGTACATAAAAGCCCCACCAGCTGGATGGTGGGAGACATGGGCTGTGTGGGTTTGGGCATAGCTGCTTGCAAATTGGTTCTACATGAAGTATGCTTGTACTCATAACTTATTATATATTGTTAAAAAAATAAAAATAAAAAAATTGGAAAAAATCTAACAATGTAGTAAGGAATTGGCAGGCTGCCTCCTTTCTTTGAAGTAGAGGGATTGAAAATTTAAAAAAGGTAAATTTGTAAAGATGTTGTATAAATGAAGCAGTCATAATTTCACTGTTATGCAAAGAGTTAAAAATAGCACTCATGGGTCTCGAGAGATGGCCTAGCACTTAAAAGCACCGACTGCTCTGGCAGAGGAAGTGGGTTCAATCCCCAGCACCCACATGGTGGCTGAGAACCATCTGTAACTCCAATTCCAGGAGAACTCCAGTTCTAGGGGAATCCAACACCCTCTTCTGACGTCCTCGGCATTGCATTACATGGGTACACAAACCTACATGCAGACATAAAAATTATGTGTACTGTCGTACACATAAAAAATAAAATTAAAAAAGCACTCGCATTTCATCATTAACCCATTATGATCTGAAATCGTAGTAACTAATTAGTTACTTTGAACTTTCAAAGTACATACTGATCTATACTTTTAGATGTATACAACAATGTAAAATTGCTATTAAGGAAAAACGATTAACTGAATGTTGCAGTGAAGTTTTACCTGAAACTACGCAGTAGAAGATCAGTTTGCCATTCCATGTATACACTGTTTAACGCATTGTTTAAACAAATGTTTCTGACAAGATATGAAAAAGACTTTATGGCTTTTAGAAAATTATATATTATATGTAAGCCACCCATATGGAAATGTATATTTCATCTTCATGACCATGGAATGTTTGTATTTGTATTTTAGATTTATCACAGTAATGCCCACATTGGGAATTTTAGTGAAGTCTATGTTAAGTTCTATGTAATCTGATTTTTCTTAGATGACAAACAATAGTTTGAATATATTTCAAATTAAGGTTCATGTATTTGCCCATCTGATCCCTAAATTCCTTAAATAAGGAAATAGTAAGTCAACTGGGTATATACTCACTTTTAATGTTCTTGATAATTATTGACATTAAGACTTCTGGAAAGATGATTTTGTTTGTTTGTTTTTCTAATTAGTATTTAGTTTGAGGAAGGATTTATAACTATCATGGGGTGAAGATTTATTTCTGTAACAGACTTCATGCTCAGCATGCATGATGCTCTAGGTTTGATTTTCAACATTGGTATACATATACTTATATATATATGTAAGTTACATATATATGCATATACATATTGGTTGAACACATGTCACTAAGCAGATAGTATTCATACGTTTATCATTTATAGTTCATTGTGCTGTGACTGGACTGAATTGTTTTTGAGCTCCTTGAAACTTAAAATTTGCTAACGAATTACCCAATTTGACTTACATATAAGGATATATTGAAATAATACCACATTGACTGATATTGCTATTATATGACTTGAAGTTTGTCTCTATTTTTCTAGGTGCTAAGATTTATGAGAAAGAATAAATATCTTCCTTAAAATTATACTAAAACATATATCACCTTGTATGTAATTTAGAAATATAAAATTATATTTCTTTTTTTACATGCATGCAACTTTAGTGTTAAAATGTGAATCCCTAAATGTGTTTTGGAATTAACCTATACTTTATTTTCAGACTTTGTTATTTTGGCATATGTGTGGAGTGTATATATGCATACTTTGGAGTAATATAAAATTAAAAGGAACAACAACAACAACAACAACAACAAAAGGCTTGTTTGAAGAACCGACCCAAACAGTAAACTTCTACATCAAAAAAGTTAAAAAAAAAAAAAACTGAGAAAAAGATGCAAAACAGGATTTAACCTGCATGGCAGAAAGCATCAGCTCTGGATGGGTGGGGCATGGATGGGGGAAGGGGTGTAGATTTGATTAAGAAATGTTTGATGAAATACACAAAAGCTCAATAAAAATTTTTAAAAATTGCAATTTTATTCTTTCTATTTTGAGTTGTTGTTTTTTTCTTTTGTAACAGCTTTTTAAATTTATACACAGTGTTAATATTCCAGTGGTAAAATACTTGAGGTAAAGAAACAATAAATCAGGGGAGGACAATGTGAAACAAGAAGCTGGTTACACCAGGGCATCTGGAAGATGTAAGTTTCCCAACAGTCCTAAGGAGGATACTTGCTTAATGATACAAGGTCTTTTATCTGGGACCCAATTCTAAATGTTGTTTTTTTTTTTTTTTTTTTTTTTTTTTTTTTTAATAATTTTTTTAATTTAATTTATTATTTTTGTATGGTATGAATGTACTTGTTCTTGCATGTAGGTTTGTGCACCCGTGTCGTGCAATGCCGGGAGGTCAGAAGAGGGTGTCGGATTCCCCTGGAACTGGAGTTCTCCTGGAATTGGAGTTTCAGACGGTTCTCAGCCGCCATGTGGGTGCTGGGGATCGAACCCGGGTCCTCTGTAAGAGCGGTCAGCGCTCTCAACCGCTAGGCCATCTCTCCAGCCCCTACAATTCTAAATGTTTTATATTTCCCAATAGGACCCTGGGCTGCCAATCAAATCTCTAGCACAAAGATTTATTTGAGGATATTTAAGAGCAAAAAAATTTAATAAGTCTGTACTGGTTTCTTTATAGCTGGAGTTACTTTGTTTTGTGGGTACAATATTTATTTCTAACTTCTGTGTTATGCAATGGATGTTTATATCTTGACAAAAATGTGTGTGTGTCCATTTCGTTTTCATTAAAAGTAGCAATATTTTCCTTAATACATTGCTTATTGTAGATTAACAGAAATGATATTCTAACAATGCTAGAATATGAAGCCTCATTTTAAGTATTATTATTCTTTACAATGATGCATATATGAATACATGTATATTCGTTCATACCTATATACTTGTAGTTAGTTGAGAGATCTTGAAATAAGTAATTATTTGCAATTTTTTCACCAAATATAAAACCAGACACTCCAATGAAATTAATTGGAGGAAAAAGCCCACTTTTTCAACCACTATAAAAAAAAAAAAAACTGAGCTAGACACCCACCATGTCCAGAGAGAGGAGGCAGCAGGGCACCTGGGAGAGCACAACACTGTACAGGCCCATCACTGCCCTAGGCAGGACCTTTTGCCTGCCAGTCAGCCACACTGGCCCAGCATGTACAGCAGTGGAGTGGAGTCACAGAGCCAGCAGACACTCACCAGGCCCAGAGAGAGGAGGCAGCTTGGCACCTGGGGAATAGGTGAGCATAAATCCAAGGGGGTTCAACATTGCCCTGGGCACGCCCTGTTGCCTGCCAGCCAGCCATACCCAGCCCAGCATGAACAGTGGCTATTCCTCAGACAGTAACAGCCAGTCAAACATGGCCTCCCAGGTTACACAAGAGCCATTGCTTTCCAAAGGACTTTCATCTATTTCAAATCCTGTCCTTCCTCCAAAAAAATACCTAAAGAATTTATTATGAAATGCAAACGTGGAGAGATAAATCCCGTGTCAGGCTTGCACCAATTTGCACAAATGCAGAGGTTTCAGACCTTAAGGAAACCGTTACAACAGGAAACGTTATGGGACCATATTTTGCTTTCTGTGCTGCGGTGGATGGTATTCAATACAAGACTGGACTGGGACAAAATAAAAAGGAGTCTAGATCCAATGCTGCAAAATTAGCTCTTGATGAACTTCTTCAATTGAATGAGCCTGAGCCAAGAGTTTTAGAACCACCAGGACCTCCTCCTACTCCTGCAGAACCTGTTGTTACACCCGAAGCAGCATATGCTTCAAAAGTACAGTATGAAGGGAGACAAGTCCGGTATGCAAAGATTTCACAGCTTGTTAAAGAAATTTTTAGTCAACTGATTTCTAGTCACTCACAATATCTGAAATCATGACATTGGAAAAGTCAATATTTTGTACAGAACCAGCTTCTAACCTACTTACTCTGAAACAAAATATCAACATTTACCCCTACATGAACCAGTCGCCTAAAGGATCAGCCCAGATTAAGTCACAGTTATGCCTTAATCCACATTCTATTTCTGCATTTGAAGCTAATGAAGAGCTGAGTCTCCATGTGGCCCTTGAAGGCAAAATTTATTTGACTGTTTACTGTTCTGCAGACGGGGTTAATAGAGTAAACAGTATGTCCTCAAGTGACAAGCTGACAAGATGGGAAGTGCTTGGTGTACAGGGAGCATTGCTGAGTCACTTTATACAGCCAGTTTATATCAACAATATACTCATTGGTGATGGGAATTGCAGTGACACTAGAGGCTTAAAAATTGCAGTAAACCAACGTGTTCATGATGCACTTACTTCCAAACTTCCAATGTTTTACTTGGTCAACAAACCTCATATTAGCCTAGTGCCCACTGCATATCCACTACAAATAAACCTGGACCATAAATGCTCAGTTTGAATTGGGCACAGGGGACAATTCCTTGGAAATTGTGGATGGCCTAAGGGGGAAGATCACTGAAAGTTCCCCATTTAAAAGTGGTGTGTCAATGGCAAGTCGGCTTCATAAAGCTACAATGTTAAGTTGATTTAATCTGCCAAGGAAGCTAAAACAGATGATTTGCATGAAGCTAGAACATACCATGCAGCTAAGGGCATGTCTGGACCCTATCAGGAAGCTAAAGCACTGTTGAAGTCTTACTTGCAGCAGCACAGCTATAGCTCCTGGATTGTGAAGTCTCCCTGTATAGAGCAGTTTAGTATATGAATTAAACAGCCCTCTATCATATTAAAAATCTTTTATTTTTTGGTGTGTTGGACTGGTAAGATGTTTAAGAGGTTTTCAGCTTTCACAAGTAGAATTCCTGCATCAGCAATCCAGGCAATGCTAAAAATTTGTAAGTACTTATGTCAACTTAAACACTGAAACATTTGAGTTCTTTGTCTTATTATTTTTTTTAATTTTATTTATTTTCTATGTCTATGAATGTACTGTCTGCATTTAGGTTTGTGCACCCGTGTTGTGCAATGCCGCGGAAGTCAGAAGAGGGTGTTGGATTCCCCTGGAACTGGAGTTCTCCTGGAATTGGAGTTACAGATGGTTCTCAGCCACCATGTGGGTGCTGGGGATCGAACCCAGGTCCTCTGCAAGAGCAGTCGGTGCTCTAAACCTCTAGGCTATCTCTCTAGCCCAGAGTTCTTTGACTTTTTAAATAGAATTACCTGACTCAGTATGTAGATATTTTACTTTTACCGACATAAAGCTATTACAGCCTTTTGTAGTTTAAAAATTTTTTTTTTAAAAAGAAAAATATAGGGGCTGGAGAGATAGCCTAGCGGTTAGGAGCGCCGACGCTCTCGCAGAGGACCCAGGTTCGATCCCCAGCACCCACATGGCGGCCGAGAGCTGTCTGAAACTTCAATTCCAGGAGAACTCCAGTTCCAGGGGAATCCGAGACCCTCTTCTGACCTCCGCGGCATTGCACGACACGGGTGCACAGACTTGCATGCAGACAGTACATTCATACACATACAGAAATAAATAAAATTAATAAAAAAAAAATTAAAAAAAAAAAAAAAAGAAAGAAAAATATAAACCTAGCCCAAGAATGCAAACAGAAAATAAGGTGAAAGTAAGGAACAAATCTCTCAATGATAACCTTAAATATTAATGGTCTAAACTCCCAATCAAAAGACATAGATTGGGAGAATGGATTAGGAAACGGAATCCATCTTTATGCTGTCTATAAGAAACCCATCTTACCCTCAAGGACAGGCACCAACTTAAAGTGAAAGGACGGAAAAGATATTCCAAGTAAATAGTACCAAAAAGCAAGAAAGAGTTGCCATTCTAATATCAGACAAAATAGGCCTCAAAGTAAAACTAACCAGAAAAGACAAAGAGGCCTATGACATCCTTATAAAAGGAATAATTAATCATGAATATTTCACGATCATAAATATATATGATCCAAACTCTGGTGCCCTCAACTTTATAAACACAATCCTGCAAGACCTTAAGGCACAGATTAATCCCAGCATGCTAATAGTGGGGGACTTCAATACCCCACTGAGTCCCATGGATAGGTCAACTGGACAAAAAATAAACAGAGAGACATCAGAACTGAACAATACAGTATACCCAATGGGCCTCACAGATATCTACCAAATATTCCACCCAAGCACCAGAGAATATATTTTCTACTCAGCACCCCATGGAAAATTCTCCAAAATCGACCACATATTGGGACACAGAAAAAAAAAATCAACAAATACAAAATGATTGAAATAATTTCATTCATTCTGTCAGATCACAGTGCAAAAAAGCTCAATATCAACAGCAGGATAAGCCCTACTATCTACAAGAAGACTTGGAGACTAAACAATACTCTCCTGAATAATGAATAGGTCAAGGAAGAAATAAAGAAAGAAATAAAAGCATACCTGCAACTAAATGAAAATGACAACACAACATAAAAAAACCTATAGGATACATTAAAAGCAGTCCTAAGAGGGCAATTTATAGGTCTGGGTGCCTACATTAAAAAAAGAGAAAAAAACAACAACAGATAGAGCACAAACAAACGATCTAATACTTCAGCTAAAAACACTTGAGAAACATAAACAAATGAATCCCAAACTCAACAGACAGGAAGAAATAAAAAAATCAGAGCAGAAATAAATAAAATAGAAACAAAGAAAACAATATAAACAATCAATGAATCCAAAAGTTGGTTCTTTGAGAGGATAAATAAGATAGACAGACCTCTAGCCCAGTTAACCAAAAGGAAAAAAAAAAAAAAAGACCAAGTCCAAATCATTAAAATATATGATGAAAAGGAAAACATCACAACATAGAACAAAAATATCCTGACAATCATACAGGAATACCTCAAAAACCTATACTAAGAATATCTGAAATCCTGGAATTCATCAAAGATTAACCAAGAAGAGATTGACAGCTTAAACAAACCCATAATATTTGAGGAAATTGAAAATGTAACAAAAATACTCCCAACCAAAAAAAACCCAGGCACAGATGGCTTCATGGCAGAATTCTATAAAACATTTAAAGAGGACTTACAACCATCGCTACTCAAACTGTTCAGAAGCATACAGACATAGAGAAATCTCCCAAATTCCTTCTATGAAGCCAGCATCACTCTAATACTCAAACCAGGCAAAGATACAACCAAAAATGAAAATTTTCTATTTATCTCATTAATAAACATAGACACAAAAATACTCAACAAAATATGTGCAAACCACATACAGACCCACATCAAAAAAAAAAAAAAAAGTCATCCATCCTGACCAAGTTGGATTCATACCAGAGATGCAGGGATGATTCAATAAACGTAAATCAATAAATATCATAAAACACATACATGGACTGAATGACAAAAACCACACAATCATCTAAATTGATGCAGAAAAAGCCTTTGACAAAATCCACCATCCCTTCATGTTATATGCCATAAACCCACAGAAAACATCATCCTAAATGGAGAAAAATTACAAGCATTCCCCTTAAAGGCAGGAACTCAGCAAGGCTGCACCCTGTTACCACTCTTCAATATAGTGCTTGAAACACTTGCTAAGACAATAAGGCAAGAAAGAGAAATAAAAGGAGTACTAATTGGAAAAGAGGGAGTCAAGCTATCCCTTTTTCAGACAATGTGATAGTTTACCTAAGGGTTGCTAAAAGCTCCACCAGAAAACTCCTAGAAATGATACTTTCAGTAAAGTGGTGGGATACAAAACTAACTTAGAAAAGTCAGTAGCCTTTCTTTACACCAGCAACAATAAGCAACTGGAGAAGGAAAATAAGGAGACCTCCCCATTTGCAATAGCCTGAAAAAAAAATACCTGGGAACAAACCAAAACAAAGACACCAAAGATCTCTACAACAAAAAATTTAAACCCCTGAAGAAGTAGATTGAAGAAGTCATATGGAAAGACCTCCCATGCTCATGGATTGCAAAAATTAATGTAGTACAAATGTCCATCTTGCTGGGCGTGGTGGTGCATGTTTTTAATCCTAGAACTCAGGAGGCAGAGGCAGGTGGAACTTTGTGAGTTCAAGGCCAGCCTGGGCCACAGAGTGAGTTCCAGGACAGCTGAGGCTACAGGGAGACCCTGTCTTGAAAAAGACCAAAAAAAGTCCATTCTACCCAAGTTAATATACAGATTCAATGCAATACCAATTAAAATCCTCATGAGCTTCTTCACAGACCTAGAAAAAAATCCTTAAATTCATAATGAAAAAACAAAAGACCCTGAATACCCAAAGTAACCCTGAGAAAAATTAGCAATACAGGGGGATCACTATACCAGACTTCAAACTATACTACATGGCTGTAGTCATAAAAACAGCTTAGTCATAACACAAAAACAGACCTGCAGACCAATGGCACAAAACTGAAGATCCAAACGTGAGCTCATACAATTTTAGCCACTTCATATGACAAAGGGGCCAAGAAGACAATGGAGGAAAAGCAGCATGTTCAGCAAATGGTGTTGGCAAAACTGGATCACCACTTGTAGAAGAATAAAATTAAATCCCTACCTCTCACCCTGTAGAATTCCAAATGGATCAAAGACCTCAATGTGAAACCCAAAACTCTGAAGGCGAGAGAAGAAAAGTTGGCAGCAACGTACAAGACATAGGGGAAGGAAAAGACTTTCTAAATCAGACTGCACCTGTGCAGAAAATAAGGTCAACAATTAACAAGTGGAACCTCGTTAAACTCAAAATCTCTGTACAACAAAAGAAACAATCAATGAAGTGAAGAAGAAGCCCACAGAGTGGGAGGAAACCTTCACCTATGACACATCTGACAGAGCATTAACTTCCAGAACATATAAACTACTCAAAAAAACAAAGAAGAAATCAAATGACGCACTCAAGAGATGGAGTAAAGAGCTGAACAGAGACTTCACAAGTGAGGAAATAGAGATGGCTGAGAAACATCTTAAAAAGTGTTCAACATCGTTAATAATTAAGGAAATGCAAATGAAAACCAGTTTAAGACATCCTCTCACTCCAATAAGACCAGCTAGGATCAAGAAAACAAATTATACCAAAGGCTGGAGAGGTTGTGGGGAAAGGGAGACACTCATCCATTGCTGGTGGGAATGTAAACTTGTACAGCCACTATGGAAAGCAGTGTGGAGAACCCTTGGAAGACTCAAAATGAGCTTGCCATTTGACCCAGTCATACCACTCCTGGGTATATAAACACAAGACATCCTATTGCAGAGATACATGCACACAGCTATGTTTATTGCAGCTCTCTTCACAATAGTAAAAAGTTAGAACCAACCCAATTGCCCCTCAACCAAGTAGTGGATATTGCAAATGTGGTACTTCTACAGAATGGAGTTTTATGCAGTGTAAAGTAAGATGACATCATGAACTTTGATGGTAAACAGATAGAACTAGAAGATATTATGTTAAGTGAGGTAACACAGTCCCAGAAAAACAAACTATGAATGATATCCCTCATTTGTGCATGTTAACATCAAGTAAGGCAATCTGAGTAACATTAATGTTATATTTCTCTTTATCTAAAAGCAACTGTGCTCTTAGAATGTGAATCCCCTAATGGGCTATAGAATTACCCTACTACCTATTTTCAGACTTTATAATTTTGGTACAAAGATGGAGGGTATATTTTAAAGCAATATAAAATTAAATGGGATAATGTGAATCTCAAAATATGATTTGGAAATAACATACAGTTTATTTTCAGATGACATGATTTTAGCACATGTGTGACATATATAAATGCATATGTTGAAACAATACAGATTGGAGGGAACAACAAAAGAACTAGGCAGGAAACTGACTGAAGTAGTAGAATCCCGCCCCCCAAAATAAACTTCTGCTTTGAAAAAACTTTGAAGAGACTTAGAGGGGAAACAGGACCTGCATGTCAGACCCCCATTCCCAGAACTTGGGAAGTGGGGCATGGAGTAGGAAATAAGTCTGGATTGAACTGAGAAGTGATGGATGAAATGCACAAAACTTCAATAAAATATTAAAAAAAACTTTTTTACTTTACATAATGTTATCAAATTCTTGTAAACATAGGTTTCTTTTATGCATGGCTATTCATGCTTTCTAATTTTTATTAATTGGCAACATGACTGGATTTTAGTTATATGACTATGACTCATCATGCTGATGAGTGGAATTTCCTGTCTTCTTTACCAAAATTTTTTCTTATTTTTTTAATTGAGCTTTTGTATGTTTTATACAACATTCTTAATCAAATTTAGACCCCTTTCCCCCATCCCTGTTCCCCCAACATATCTCATGCTAAGTCCTGTATTGCATCTTTTTCTCAGTCTTTTTAAATTTTTGGATGCATAAGTTTACTGTTTGGGGCTGTGCTTTGAATAAGTCTTTTTCTTGTTCCTTTTAATTTTATATCAATCCAAAATATGCATGTATATACTCCGCACATATAACAGATTTACAAAGTCTGAAAATAAACTATAGGTTAATGACAAAACACCTAAAGGGATTTACAGTTTAACGGTAAACTTGCATGGAGGTAAAAAGAAATACAACTTTACATCCTAATTTACATAGCAAGTTGATATATGTTTTAATGTACTCTTAAAAAAGAAACTTATTCTTTCTCATAAAATTCAGAACTGAAGAAAATAGACATAAAGTTCAAGTTATATCTATAGCAATATCAATGTGGTATTATCTTAATAATAATTTCTTCACCTTGACTTATACGTAAGGATTTGGTACTAGGATCCACAAATTAAGGACACCATAAGTTCTTTGCTTTTCTGAGACTGTGTTGATAAAAGGAGTATTAATTAGAAAAGGGGAGGTCAAACTATTCCTTTTTGTAGATGATATGATATTATACCTAAGGGATGCCAAAATTCCACCAGAAAGTGCATAAAAACAATTAACAATTTCAATAAAGCAGCGGGTTACAAAATTAATGTACAAAAATCGGTAGCTGTTCTATATGCCAATATCAAGCAAATAGAGGAGTGCATGAGACATTAAAGATCTCTACAGTGAAATTTTTAAGTCTTTGTAGAAGGAGATTGAGGAAGACATTAGAAGATGGAAGGACTTCCAATGCTCATGGATTGGAAGAATTAATATATTTAAAATGATCATCTTACCCAATATAATATATAGATTCAACGCAATCCAATCATAAGTCCCATGACTTTCTTCACAAAATTAGAAAAAAAAAATCCTAAAATTCATATGGGAAAACAAAATACCCTGGATAGCCAAAGCAACCCTGAGCCAAAAGGATAATGTTGGGGACCTGGGGCTTTCCATACCAGACTTCAAACTATATTACAGAGCTATAGTCATAAAAACAGCATGATACATGCATACAAATAGACTCGTGGATCAATGCAACAAAATCGAAGACCCAGATTTGAGTATGGGCAATTTCAGCCACCTGTTATTTGACAAAGGGACCAAGAACACTCAAAGGAAGAAAAGCAATATCTTCAGCAAATGATGCTGGCAAAACTAAATCACCACTTGTAGAAGAATGATACTAAACCCTTACCTTTTACCTTGTACAAAAGTCAACTTTAAATGGATCAAAGACCTCAATGTGAAATCTGAAACTGTGAAAATGTTAGAAGAAAACATTGGCAGTAACCTACAAGATAGAGGTGCAGGAAAAGACTTTCTTAATCAGAGAGTAGTTGCACAGGAAATAAGGTCAACAAACAAGTGACACCTCATCAAACTAAAATATTTACCAAATTTTTATGCATATGAGATGTCACAGGGATAGACTCTTCTGAATATATTGTTTTATTGTTCTTTCTAAGTTCGTTGGGAGTGTGGATTAGAACTCATTGCCCGGGGCTGGAGAGATAGCCTAGTGGTTAAGAGCACCGACGCTCTTGCAGAGGACCCGGGTTCGATCCCCAGCACCCACATGGCGGCTAAGAACCGTCTGTAACTCCAATTCCAGGAGAACTCCAGTTCCAGGGGAATCCGAGACCCTCTTCTGACCTCCGCGGCATTGCACGACACGGGTGCACAGACCTGCATGCAGACAACACATTCATACACATATGAAAAAAAAAAAAAATTAAAAAAAAAGAACTCATTGCCCTACGTGTTAATTGGTGGAGATTCACGAACTTACAGTCTGTAGCTTTTCATATTCATTTCTGCTGCTCTGATAAAATGTTCAGACAAGAAGGAACTTTGAGGAGTTGGGGTTAATTTGCCTTTCAATTATAAGTTACAGTCCACTATTTTGGTCAAGTCAAGGCAGGAACTTGCATATCATGACACATTCGAAATCAGAGAGAGAGAGAGAGAGAGAGAGAGAGAGAGAGAGAGAGAGAGAGAGAATTCCTATATGGTGGCTGTCTTGCCTTCCTCTTCTGCTCAGCTAGTTTCAACGTGCATACATGGCTGGGCCTTCCAGGCTGGGTTTTCCCATTCCAAAGAATTGTCAGGGCAATCCCTCTCAGACCAACCTGATCCACACAATTCCTCAGCTGAGACATTCTTCCTAGGGGATTGTATGCTGTCTCAGGTTGAGAATTAAACTAAACCAATGTAAGTAGGCTCCAATGGTACCTAGGAACATCATTAACTCTGCATTTTATTACCTTTACAGGCATTGCATTTCTTCAATAAAATTTTTTGTTCCTATTTTGATATAGAATAACTAAAAGATTTGTATTTAATTACCATATCTACTGCAGGTCTCTGTCCGTATTGTTTCAGGTGTCTTAGAATCTCAAGAAAGAGTACTGTTCAAAGCAAAGTACTTCTTCACAAAAACTTTCAGTTCTTTTGAAGAATTCATTACTCATCCCTGAACTCATGCATTTGTCTCTTTAATTCATCATTGCCTACATTTCCCAGTCTATTGATTCACTACTCATGAAAATATTTATGCCATACAATGAAAACACTTATTGTGAATAAATTTCAGTGAATTGATGAATGCCAACCTCAACATTAATAAAGCACCAAAAATATTAAAGTCTTCTGTTCTTGTCACCAAATAAAATAAATTATCTCTGTCCTGGGAAACCAAAGTGAAGCAGTTACAAAAACACAGCTGGAAACCCAGGAATTTTATTTCTGAATAGCATGTGTCAAAAAAGAATTATTGATGCAATGTCAATATTGAGGCCAAGTCTCATAGTTATTAAAGATGCTGCATTCTTCATTAGTCAGAAACTATCTTTTCAAGTCATAAAACAATACTCAAAATTAAAAGCTTTTACATAGCACTTCAGTAAAACTAACTCCTTAGCCGAAAGGGAACATTTATCTTTCCTAGTATTCAATGTAATACTGAATTTCAGGCTTTTACCTCTGAAGAATCCATCATCAATTAAGAGATTTGTTAGATCTGAAAAGGCAATGCCTTAGAATTGCACCCACTACCTATGATTAAAACATGTGGTATCAATGGAATGATGGAAGTATATTTCATCTACATATGATGATGGAAGATCCAAAATGTAAATGTATGCATATGTTTCACTCCACAGATTCATCATTGGAAAATGGCAAAATTATAAAATCCATACTAGAAATCACAAGAGGTATGACCATAGAATCTTTTCTTTAAGCAAACGTCCAGAGATGAGTCAGATTTATACATACAAAAATGTTATGTATGGGGCTAGAGAGAAGGCCTAGCGGTTAAGAGCACCAACTGCTCTTGCAGAGGACCTGGGTTCGATCCCCAGCACCCACATGGCGGCTGAGAACCGTCTGTAACTCCAATTCCAGGAGAACTCCAGTTCCAGGGGAATCCGAAACCCTCTTCTGACCTCCATGGGTGGAGAAACCTACATGCAGATGGTACATTCATACACATAAAAATAAATAATAAAATTTTTTTAATGTTATGTAATAGAATATAAGTATAAACATGATTTTAATATATATGAAATAATGTACACTGGACTTTATTTCATCTTTTTATTCTCTTTATTCATGAAAATATTTATAGCCCTATGAACATACCATAGTATAATTTTAACTATATTTTGGCTTTAAAACTAATCAATGTATTTTAAAGTCATTGCTTGATTTTGTTGCTTTCATAATGAAATATATTGAAAAAAATGTGTTAGAAAGTAAACTTCCAGAGGGACCGCGCTCGGGTGAGCGGAGGGTCGCGTTCCCGTCTGCTCTGGTCCCGGCTGGACTTGTGGGCGGGAACCGGGGTTGCAGGGGAGATGCCATAACGTGCCAGGCCAGGTACACAGCTCTACAGCTCTAGGCGTGGTCTGGCGGGGGGGCAGCTGGGAGAGGGTCTTGCTCTGAACCCGTCTACGGGGTCCCCGGCCCAGAGGGACCGTTTGGAAAAAATCTAACAAATGTAGTAAGGGATGGGCAGGCTGCCTCCTTCTTTGAAGTAAAGGGATTGAAACACTTAAAAGGTAAATTTGTAAAGATGTTGTATAAATGAAGCAGTCATAATTTCACTGTTATGCAAAGAGTTAAAAATAGCACTCATGGGTCTCGAGAGATGGCCTAGCACTAAAGAGCGCCAACTGCTTCTGGCAGAGGGGACGTGGGTTCAATTCCCCAGCACCCACATGGTGGGGCTGAGAACCCATCTTAACTCCAATTCCAGAGGAGAACTCCAAGTTCTAGGGGAATTCCAACACCCTCTTCTGACGTCCTCGGCATTGCAATTACATGGGTACACAAACCTACATGCAGACATAAAAATTATGTGTGTACTGTCGTTTACACATAAAAATAAAAATAAAAAAAGCACCGCATTCACAGTTAACCCATTATGATCTGAAATCGTAGTAACTAATTAGTTACTTTGAACTTTCAAAGTACATACTGATCTATACTTTTAGATGTATACAACAATGTAAAATTGCTATTAAGGAAAAACGATTAACTGAATGTTGCAGTGAAGTTTTACCTGAAACTACGCAGTAGAAGATCAGTTTGCCATTCCATGTATACACTGTTTAACGCATTGTTTAAACAAATCGTTTTCTGAAACAAGATTATGAAAAAGACTTTATTATTGGCTTTTTTAGAAATTATATATTATATGTAAGCCACCCATATGGAAATGTATATTTCATCTTCATGACCATGGAATGTTTGTATTTGTATTTTAGATTTATCACAGTAATGCCACATTGGGAATTTTTGTGAAGTCTATGTTAAGTTCTATGTAATCTGATTTTTCTTAGATGACAAACAATAGTTTGAATATATTTCAAATTAAGGTTCATGTATTTGCCCATCTGATCCCTAAATTCCTTAAATAAGGAAATAGTAAGTCAACTGGGTATATTACTCACTTTTAATGTTTTTGATAATTTAATTGACATTAAGACTCATGGAAAGATTGATTTTGTTTTTGTTTGTTTTCTAATTAGTATTTAGTTTGAGGAAGGATTTATAACTATCATGGGGTGAAGATTTATTTCTGTAACAGACTTCATGCTCAGCATGCATGATGCTCTAGGTTGATTTTCAACATTGGTTATAAATTATACTTTTATATATATGTAAGTTACATATATATTGCATATACATAATTGGTTTGAACACATGTCACTAAGCAGATAGTATTCATACGTTTATCATTTATAGTTCATTGTGCTGTGACTGGACTGAATTGTTTTTGAGCTCCTTGAAACTTAAAAATTTGCTAACAAATTACCCATTTTGACTTACATATAATGATTATATTGAAATAATTTACCACATTGACTGACTGATATTGCTATTATATGACTTGAAGTTTGTTCTTATTTTTCTAGGTGCTAAGATTTATGAGAAAGAATAAATATCTCCTTTAAAATTATACACTAAAACATATATCACCTTTGTAAATGTAATTTAGAAATTAAAAATCTATATTTCTTTTTTTACATGCATGCAACTTTAGTGGTTAAAATGTGAATTCCCTAAATGTGTTTTTGGAATTAACCTATACTTTATTTTTCAGAACTTTGTTTTTATTTTTGGCATATGTGTGGAGTGTTATATATGCATACTTTGTGAGTAATATAAAATTAAAAGGAACAACAACAACAATCAAGAGTGGGTCAAAGTGCTGACTGAAACAGTAAACTCAAAACAGTAAACTTCTACATCAAAAAGTTTAAAAAAAAAAAAAAAAAACTGAGAAAAGATTGCAAAACAGGGGATTTAACCTGCATTGGCAAAAGCAATTCAGCTTCTGGATGGTGGGCATGGATGGGGAAGGGGTGTAGATTTTTGATTAAGAAATGTTTGATTGAAATTACACAAAGCTCAATTAAAAATTTTTTAAAAATTGGCCAATTTTATTCTTTCTATTTTGAGTTGGTTTTTTTTTCTTTTGTAACAGCTTTTTTTAAATTTATACACAGACCTGTTAATATTACCAGTGGTAAAATACTTGAGGTAAAGAAACAATAAATCAGGGGAGGACAATGTGAAACAAGAAGCTGGTTACACCAGGGCATCTGGAAGATGTAAGTTTCCCAACAGTCCTAAGGAGGATACTTGCTTAATGATACAAGGTCTTTTATCTGGGACCCAATTTACTTAAGTTGTTTTTTTTTTTTTTTTTTTTTTTTTTTTTTTTAATAATTTTTTTAATTTAATTTATTATTTTTGTATGGTATGAATGTACTTGTTCTTGCATGTAGGTTTGGCACCCTGGTCGTGCAATGCCTGGTGAGGTCAGGAAGAGGTTGTCGGATTCCCCTGGAAACTGGAGAAGTTGTTCTCCTTGGAATTGGAGTTTAGACGTTCTCAGCCGCATGTGGGTGCTGGGGATCGAACCCGGGTTCCTCTGTAAGAGCGGTAAGAGCGGTCAGCGCTCTCAACCGCTAGGCCATCTTCCTTCCAGCCCCTACAATTCTAAATGTTTTATATTTCCCAATAGGACCCTGGGCTGCCAATCAAATCTCTAGCACAAAGATTTATTTGAGGATATTTAAGAGCAAAAAAATTTAATAAGTCTGTACTGGTTTCTTTATAGCTGGAGTTACTTTGTTTTGTGGGTACAATATTTATTTCTAACTTCTGTGTTATGCAATGGATGTTTTATTATCTGACAAAAATGTGTGTGTGTCCATTTCGTTTTCATTAAAAGTAGCAATATTTTCCTTAATACATTGCTTATTGTAGATTAACAGAAATGATATTCTAACAATGCTAGAATATGAAGCCTCATTTTAAGTATTATTATTCTTTACAATGATGCATATATGAATACATGTATATATTCGTTCATACCTATATACTTGTAGTTAGTTGAGAGATCTTGAAATAAGTAATTATTTGCAATTTTTTCACCAAATATAAAACCAGACACTCCAATGAAATTAATTGGAGGAAAAAGCCCACTTTTTCAACCACTATAAAAAAAAAAAAAATGAGCTAAGCACCACCATGTCAGAGAGAGGAGGCAAGCAGGGCACTGGGAGAGCACAACACTATACAGGCCCATCACTGCCCTAGGCAGGACCTTTTGCCTGCCAGTCAGCCACACTGGCCCAGCATGTACAGCAGTGGAGTGGAGTCACAGAGCCAGCAGACACTCACCAGGCCCAGAAAGAGGAGGCAGACTTTGCAGCCTGGGGAATAGGTGAGCATAAATCCAAGGGGGTTCAACATTGCCCTGGGCACGCCCTGTTGCCTGCCAGCCAGCCATACCCAGCCCAGCATGAACAGTGGCTATTCCTCAGACAGTAACAGCCAGTCAAACATGGCCTCCCAGGTTACACAAGAGCCATTGCTTTCCAAAGGACTTTCATCTATTTCAAATCCTGTCCTTCCTCCAAAAAAATACCTTTAAAAGAATTTATTATGAAATGCAAACGTGGAGAGATAAATCCCGTGTCAGGCTTGCACCAATTTGCACAAATGCAGAGGTTTCAGACCTTAAGGAAACCGTTACAACAGGAAACGTTATGGGACCATATTTTGCTTTCTGTGCTGCGGTGGATGGTATTCAATACAAGACTGGACTGGGACAAAATAAAAAGGAGTCTAGATCCAATGCTGCAAAATTAGCTCTTGATGAACTTCTTCAATTGAATGAGCCTGAGCCAAGAGTTTTAGAACCACCAGGACCTCCTCCTACTCCTGCAGAACCTGTTGTTACACCCGAAGCAGCATATGCTTCAAAAGTACAGTATGAAGGGAGACAAGTCCGGTATGCAAAGATTTCACAGCTTGTTAAAGAAATTTTTAGTCAACTGATTTCTAGTCACTCACAATATCTGAAATCATGACATTGGAAAAGTCAATATTTTGTACAGAACCAGCTTCTAACCTACTTACTCTGAAACAAAATATCAACATTTACCCCTACATGAACCAGTCGCCTAAAGGATCAGCCCAGATTAAGTCACAGTTATGCCTTCATCCACATTCTATTTCTGCATTTGAAGCTAATGAAGAGCTGAGTCTCCATGTGGCCCTTGAAGGCAAAATTTATTTGACTGTCTACTGTTCTGCAGACGGGGTTAATAGAGTAAACAGTATATCCTCAAGTGACAAGCAGACAAGATGGAAAGTGCTTGGTGTACAGGGAGCATTGCTGAGTCACTCTATACAGCCTGTTTATATCAACAATATGCTCATTGGTGATGGGAATTGCAGTGATACTAGAGGCTTAGAAATTGCAGTAAACCAATGTGTTGGTGATACACTTACTTCCAAACTTCCAATGTTTTACTTGGTCAACAGACCTCATATTAGCTTAGTGCCCACTGCATTTCCACTACAAATAAACCTGGACCATAAATGCTCAGTTTGAATTGGGCACAGGGGACAATTCCTTGGAAATTGTGGATGGCCTAAGGGGGAAGATCACTGAAAGTTCCCCATTTAAAAGTGGTGTGTCAATGGCAAGTCGGCTTCATAAAGCTACAATGTTAAGTTGATTTAATCTGCCAAGGAAGCTAAAACAGATGATTTGCATGAAGCTAGAACATACCATGCAGCTAAGGGCATGTCTGGACCCTATCAGGAAGCTAAAGCACTGTTGAAGTCTTACTTGCAGCAGCACAGCTATAGCTCCTGGATTGTGAAGTCTCCCTGTATAGAGCAGTTTAGTATATGAATTAAACAGCCCTCTATCATATTAAAAATCTTTATTTTTTTGGTTGTGTTGGACTGGTAAGATGTTTAAGAGGTTTTCAGCTTTCACAAGTAGAATTCCTGCATCAGCAATCCAGGCAATGCTAAAAATTTGTAAGTACTTATGTCAACTTAAACACTGAAACATTTGAGTTCTTATTCTTATTTATTTTTTTTTAATTTTATTTATTTTCTATGTCATGAAGTGTACTGTCTGCATTTAGGTTTGTGCACCGTGTTGTGGCAATGCCGCGGAAGTCAGAAGAGGGTGTTGGATTCCCCTGGAACTGGAGTTCTCCTGGAATTTTGAGTTACAGGATGATTTCTCAGGCCACCATTGTGGGTGCTGGGGATCGAACCCAGGTTCCTCTGCAAGAGCAGTCGGTTGCTCTTAACCACTAGGCAAACTCTCATTAGCCCAGAGTTCTTTGACTTTTTAAATAGAATTACCTGACTCAGTATGTAGATATTTTACTTTTACCGACATAAAGCTATTACAGCCTTT
Organism: Rhizomys pruinosus; assembly: GCA_009823505.1. NCBI lineage: Eukaryota > Metazoa > Chordata > Mammalia > Rodentia > Spalacidae > Rhizomys > Rhizomys pruinosus. The sequence goes on from VZQC01003599.1 coordinate 2,953,055, forward strand.
TGTAGCTTTTAAAAAATTTTTTTTTAAAAAAGAAAAATATTAGGGGGCTGGAGAGATAGCCCTATCTCTCTTAGCCTAGCGGTTAAGACCACCGACTGCTCTCGCAGAGGACCCAGGTTCGATTCCCCAGCACCCACATGGCGGCCGAGAAGCTGTTCTTGAAACTTTCAATTTCCAGCGAGAACTCCAGTTCCAGGAGGATAATCCGAGACCCTTCTTCTGACCTCCGCGGTCATTGCACGACACGGGGTGCACAGACTTGCATGCAGACAGTTAACATTCATACACATACAGAAATAAATAAAATTAATAAAAAAAAAATTAAAAAAAAAAAAAAAACGAAAGAAAAATATAAACCTAGCCCAAGAATGGCAAACAGAAAATAAGGTGAAAGTAAGGAACAAATTCTCAATAATAAACCTTAAATATTAATTGGTCTAAACTCCCAATCCAAAAGACATAGATGGTGAGAATGGATTAGGAAACGGAATCCATCTTTATTGCTGTCTATAGAAACCCATCTTACCCTCAAGGACAGGCACCAACTTAAAGGAAAAAAGGACGGAAAAGATATTCCAAGAAATAGTACCAAAAAGCAAGAAAGAGTTGCCATTTCTAATATCAGACAAAATAGGCCTCAAAAGTAAAACTAACCAGAAAAGACAAAGAGAGCCTAGACATCATTATAAAAGGAATAATTAATCATGAATATTTCACAATCATAAACATATTATATGATCCAAACTCTGGTGCCCTCAACTTTATAACACAATCCTGCAAGACACTTAAGGCACAGATTTAATCCCAGCATGCTATAGTGGGGGACCTTTCAAATACCCCACTGAGTCCCATGGATAGAGTCAACTGGACAAAAAATAAACCACGAGAGGACATCAGAACTGAACAATACAGCACACCAAATGGACCTCACAAAAATCTACAGAATACTCCACCATAGCACCAAGAAGAGAATATATTTTGTACTCAGCACCCCACAGATTGTTCTCTGAAATTAACCACATATTGGGACACAGAAAAAAAAAATCAACAAATTACAAAAAGAAATTGATTGAAATTAATTTCCATCATTCTGTCAGATACAGTGCAAAAAGCTCAATATCAACAAGGAATAAGCCCTACTATCTTACAAGAAGACTTGGAGACAAAACAAAATTTACTCTCCTGAATAATGAATAGGTCAAGGAAGAAATTAAAGAAAGAAATAAAAGCATCCTGGAACTAAAGGAAAATTAGACCAACACAACATTAAAAAAAAACCTATAGATACATTAAAAGCAAGTCCCTAAGATGGGCAATTATAGCCTGGGGTGCCTACATTAAAAAAGAGGAAAAAAAAACAACAACAGATAGAGCACAAACAAACGATCTAATACTTCAGCTAAAAACACTTGAGACAAATAAACAAATGAATCTCCAAACTCCAACAGAGAGGAACAAAACTAAATAATCAGAGCAAGAAATAAATGAAAAATAGAAAGAAACAAAGACAAACAATATAAAGAAATCAATTGAATCCAAAAGTTGGTTCTTTGAAGGATAAAAAGATAGACTAGACCTCTGCCAGTTAACCAAAAAGAAAAAAAAAAAAGAAAAGGCAATTCCTAAATCAATAAAATTATTATAGATGAAAAGATAATGATAAAGAATTTCTTACAAACATATAGACAAATAATATCTCAATGAAAATTCATAACTGGAATGCCTGGGAAACATTCTTAAGCAATAGTCGATCTGACACAAAGATAACAAAGATTGACAGTTTAAACAGAACCTCATAACATGAGGAAATTGAAGATGAATAACAAAAATACCCTCCCCCAAAAAAAACCAAAACAGCAACGATACGCTTCAGCAATATTCTATAACCATTCAAAAGAGGTACTTTACAACTCAGCTACTCAAAACTGTTCAGATAAGGATACAGAGAGAGAAAATTCCCAAATTCCTTTTATGAAGCCACATCATTCTCTAATACCTCAAACGAGCAAAGATCAACCTAAAAATTAAAATATAGACTCTATTATTCATTAATAACATAAACAAAATATCTCAACAAAATATGTTGCAAATGTCCAATGACAGATCCACATCAAAAAAAAAAAAAATCATCCATCACTGGGCCAAGTTGGATTCATACCAGAGATGTCGGGATGTTTCATACATAAATCCTAAAACATAAAATATCATAAAATGGTACACATCATGGACATTTGAATACAAAAACCACAAATCATTCTAATTGCATCAAGAAAAAGCCTTTGTACAATATCTATATCCCTCATAATCATAGGAATCTATCATGTTGAACTATTAGCACATAAGAGCACTTCAAGAACCAATCACATCATCCTAAATGGGAAAAAACTAAAGCACTTCCCCTTAAAAGTGGCAGAACACTGCAGAAGCTGCCCCTGTTACCCCACTCATTTCAATAAGTGCTTTGAAATGACTTGTAAGGGACAATAAGGCAAGGAAATGGAAATTAAAGGAGGTTACTTAATTGATGAAATAGAAGAGATTCAACTATTCTTTTTGCAGAATATGGTAGTTTACCTAAGGTACTAAAAATTCCACCAGTGAAATAACTCCTAGAAACAATCGAATTTAGGTAAAGTGGCTGGATTACAAAATACTAACCTCTAGAAAAAGATCAGTAAGCCTTTCTATTACACAGCAACAAAAGCAATGAGGAAGGAACATAAGGAGCTCAACACAATTCATTCCATCAATCAATTCAATCCAATATTCATCTAGAATAAAAAATAAAATCTACTGGGAACAAACCAAACAAAAGACACAAAGATCTCTTCAAAAACAACAAAAAATTATAACCCCTGAATAAGAGATTGAAAAAGTCAATATTGGAAAGACCTCCCCATGCTCATGGATTGGCAAAAAAAAAAATTTAATGTTAGTACAAATGTCCATCCTTGCTGGGGCGTGGTGGTGCATGTTTTTAATCCTAGAACTCGGAGGCAGAGGCAGGTGCGAACTTTGTGAGTTTCAAGCCAGCCATTGGGTCCACAAGAGTGAGTTCCAGGACAGCTGGAAAGGCTACAGGGACCCTTCTTGAAACCAAAGACCCAAAATAAAGATCCACAATCCTCTAGCCCAAGATTAAATATACAGATTCCAATGCTAACTACCACACATTAAAATCCTCATGAGCTTCTTCACAGACCTAGAAAAAAAATCCTTAAATTCAATAATGAAAAAAACAATAAAGACCCACTGAATACCCAACAGTAACCCTCGAGGAAAATTCTACAATACAGCGAGGGATCACAGACTATACCAGTCTTCAAATTATACTATAGGGTTTTAGTCATAAAAACAGCTTAGTCATAACACAAAAACAGACCTGCAGCACCAATGGAACCAAACTGAAGCTTTGAACGTGAGCTCATACAATTTTAAGCCACTTCATATGACAAAGGGGCCAAGAAGACAATGGAGGAAAAGCAGCATGTTTCCAGCAAATGGTTGTGGCAAAACTGGATCACCACTTGTAGACAGAATTAAAATTTAAATCCCTACCTCTCACCCTGCAAAAGTCAACTCCAAATAGATTAAAGATCTCCTTCAATGTGAAACCCAAAACTCTGAAGGCAGAAGAAGAAAAGTTGGCAGCAACGTACAAGACATAGGGGAAGGGAAAAGACTTTTCTAAATCAGACTTGCACCTGTGCAGGAAAATAAGGTCAACAATAACCAAGTGGGACCTCGTTAAACTTCAAAAATCTCTGTACAAACAAAAGAAAAACAATCAAGTGAGTGAAGAAGAAGCCCACAGAGTGGGAGGAAACCTTCACCTATGACCACATCTACAGAGCATTCTAACTTCCAGAACATATAAACTACTTCAAAAAAACAAAGAAGAAATCAAATTACCCACTCAAAATATGAAGTAAAAGAGCTGAACAGAGACTTTCACAAGTGATGAAATAGAGATGGCTGAGGAAACATCTTAAAAGTGTTCAACATCTGTTAATAATTTAAGAAATGCAAAATAAAAACCAGTTTTAAGACATCCTCTCACTCCATAAGACTGTCTAGGATCATGAAAACAAATTATACCAAAGGCTGGAGAAAGGTTGTGGGTGAAAGGGAGACACTCATCCATTGCTGGTGGGAATGTAAACTCGTACACACCACTCTGGAAAGCAGAGTGTAGAACCCTTAAAAGACACAAAAATGAGTTTACCACCTCAGCCAGTCATTACCACTTCTTGGATATATATATATTATATATTATATAATATTATAGTATATATATATAAACTCACAAAGATCTCCTTGACCAGAGAATACATGCACAACAGCTTTGTTTATTGCAGCCTCTTCACAATAGAAAAGTTAGAACCAACCCAATTGCCCCTTAACCAACTAGTGGATATTGCAAATGTGGTACTTCTACAGAATGGAGTTTTATGCAGTGTAAAGAAAGATTACATCATGAAACTTTGATGGTAAACAGATAGAACTAGAAGATATTAATGTTAAGTGAGGTAACACAGTCCCCAGAAAAACAAACTATGAATGATATCCCTCATTTGTGCATGCTAACATCAAAGTAAGGCAATCTGGAAGTAACATTAATGTTTATATTTTTCTCTTTATCTAAAAGCAAACTGTGCTTCTAGAATGTGAATCCCCTAATGGGCCCTATGTAGAATTACCCCTTTACTACCTATTTTTCAGACTTTATAATTTTGGGTTTACAAAGATGGAGGGTATATTTTAAAGCAATATAAAATATAAATGCGGATAATGTGAATTCTCAAAATATGTATTTGGAAACATACAGTTTATTTTCAGATGACATGATTTTAGCACATTGGTGTGACATATATAAATGCATATGTTGAAAACAATACAGATTGGAAGGGAAACAACAAAAGGAACTAGCAGGGGGAAACTGATTGAAGCAGTAGAGTTCTTCCCCGCCCCCCCAAAATAAAACTTCTGCCTTTTTGGAAAAAACTTTTGAGAGAACTTTAGCAGGGGGAAAACAGGACCTGCTATGTCAATACCCCCCATTCCCAGAACTTGGAAGTGGCGGCATGGATGTGGAAATGAGTCTGGATTGAATGAGAAGTGATGAATGAAATTGCACAAAACTCAATAAAATATTAAAAAAAACTTTCTTTACTTTACATAATGTTTATCAAATTCTTGTAAACATAGGTTTCTTTTATGCATGGCTATTCATGCTTTCTAATTTTTATTAATTGGCAACATGACTGGATTTTAGTTATATGACTATGACTCATCATGCTGATGAGTGGAATTTCCTGTCTTCTTTACCAAAATTTTTCTTATTTTTAATTTGAGCTTTTTGTATGTTTTATACAACATTTCTTAAATCAAATTTAAACCCCCTTTCCCCCATCCCTGCTTCCCCACATATCTCATGCTAAGTCCTGTATTGCCATCTTTTTCTCAGTCTTTTTTAAAAATTTTTGGATGCATAAGTTTACTGTTTCGGGGCTGTGGCTTTGCATAAGTTCTTTTTCTTGGTTCCTTTTAAATTTTATATCAATCCAAAATATGCATTTGTATATACTCCGCACATATAACAGATTTACAAAGTCTGAAAAAAAAAACTATTAGGTTAATGACAAAACATAAAGGGATTTACATTTTAACGGTAAAATTGCATGGATGTAAAAAGAAATACATACTTTACATCCTAATTTACATAGCAAGTTGATATATGGTTTTAATTTGTACTTTTCTTAGAAAAAGAAATTATTTCTTTCTCATAAAATTCAGAACTGAAGAAAATAGAGAACATAAGTTTCAAGTTATATCTATAGCAATATCAATGTGGTATTATCTTAATAATAATTTCTTCACCTTGACTTATACGTAAGGATTGGGTACTAGGATCCACAAATTAGGGACACCATAAGTTACTTTGTTTTTCTGAGACTGTGTTGATAAAAGGAGTATTAATTAGAAAAGGGGAGGTCAAACTATTCCTTTTTGGTAGATGATATGATATTATACCTAAGGGATGCCAAAATTCCACCAGAAAAGTGCATAAAAAACAATTAACAATTTCAATAAAGCAGCGGGTTACAAAATTAATGTACAAAAAAATCAGGTAGCTGATTCTATATGCCAATATCAAGCAAATAGAGGAGTGCATGAGACATTAAAGATCTCTTACAATGAAGAATTTAAGTCTTTGGTAGAAGGAGGAGATTGAGGAAGACATAGAGATGGAAGACCTCATATGCTCCTGGATTGGAAGAATAATATATTTAAAAGATCATCATTACCCAATATCATATATAGATCAACGCAATCCAATCATAGAGTCCCATTGACTTTCTTCACAAATTAGAAAAAAAATCCTAAAAATTCATATGGAAAACAAAATACCCTGGATTAGCCAAAGGCAACCCTGAGCCTAACTGGATGTAAATGTGCGGACCGGGCGCTTTCCATACCAATTTCAAAACTATATTTAACAGAGCATATAGGTTCATAAAAACAGCATTGATTACATGATACAAATAGACTCGTGGATCAATGCAACAAAATCGAAGACCCAGATTTGAGTATGGGCAATTTCAGCCACCTGTTATTTGACAAAGGGACCAAGAAACACTCAAAGGAAGAAAAGCAATATCTTTCAGCAAATTGATGCTTTGGCAAAACTAAATCCACCACTCTGTAGAAGAATGATACTATAAACCCTTTACCTTTTACTCTTGTACAAAAGTCAACTTAAATGGATCAAAGGACCTCAATGTGAATCTGAAACTGTGAAAAATGTTAGAAGAAAACATTGGCCATAAACTACAAGATATAGGAATAAGAAAAGACTTCCTAATTCATACAGCAGCTGCACAGGAAAAAAGTGTTCAACAAACAAGTGGACAACCTCATCAAACTAAAATATTTACCAAATTTTTATGCATATGAGATGTCACAGGGATAGACTCTTCTGAATATATTGTTTTATTGTTCTTTCTAAGTTCGTTGGGAGTGTGGATTAGAACTCGTTATAAGCCACAGTAAGACCCTGTCATATTTAACAGGGGGGAAAATTGTAATTCATGGATTAACATATCCAAACATGTGTCTATGCTAAAGTAACCTACCATAACTATTAGTGCTGCTTAAATACCTATATATCTAATTGCTTGTTCTTCATTAGTAGGATCGAAAGGTTATTCCTGGACAAACTGTCAGCCCATGAAAGGAAACAGCCAGAATTGACCAGAGTCCAAGTCAACAGCTCCAGAGAGAGTGGACTGTTTTACCTCTCATCCACCTGTGCCCCTTTTCTAAGCCTAGGGAACAACCTGCGGAAGAGGGGGCGTGGTAGAATGTAAGGGCTGCGATTGGGGTGAATGGTGAAACTACAGCAATGTAGTCTGGACACTCATTTGATCAACTTGATTGAACAAACAACCTGTCACCCCCCACTGGATGGTGGGGCTGTAGGTGTTTGGGCACAATAGCCTGCAGATAGGTTTTGCATGAAGGATGCTTGTACTCATGGATTATCACTTATAGCTAAAAATGAAAAAAAAAACTGAGAGAAAGATGCAGGACAGTTATGGCAGAATGCATGATCTGGGATGGGGTGGGGGTGGGGGGTGAGGGAAAGGGAAATAAGCCTGAACTGAATTGGAAAAAATGTATGAAATGCACAAAGCATCAATAAAAAACTAATTAAAAAAAAAAAGAAAGTAAGCTTAATGTCTGACTACTTAGAAGCAGGAATGGAGATGGTGAGAAAATAGAAAAGCAGAAAATAACACTTTTTTTTTGTTTTCAGTATTCTCTGAATCGTGATGAAATAATGACATAAATATATCTGCAACATGAGTTTTGAAATGTAAAGTATCATATATCCAGATTTTAGTAGACTACATGATCAGTATTTTGACTATTCCAAAATTACAAAATAAAATTATAATATAATTTGGTTCCAATAACTTGCAGCTCAGAATTTTGAACCTAGGAAAGTTGAAGTTATTGGTAAAAATTTGGCAAAATTTGGTAAAAATATATCAAATATTTGTCCTGTTGTGCTGTGTGTCACAACTAAACATGGTTATAGTAGAATGTCCTAGAACACACTTGTGGGGTTTGTGCTCTGTTCATACACAAATGTTGTAGAGTAGTTTCTAAAATGCTTCCACAAATATTAGAGGGCTGTACAGCCTGGCTTCTCTAGCCCTTTAGATCTAATTTCCAATGTTTAGAGATGTCCAAAGGTTTAGAACACCTTCATTAAATGGGGACAGTTTGATGAGGTTCTTGGCCACCATGAAGTGTTTGTAATGAAAATATTGAATCTTTTCTGTCTGTTTCTTGCCTAAAATCTCACATGTGTGTTTCTTTTTCCAGCTTTCGCTAGTAGGTAGAATGGTTTTGCAAAATGTTATTCTGTTGACTAGTCTTTATTTGAATAACTTTATTTTCTTCCCTGTTCCTATTGTAGAATTTGCTTTATATTTCCTGTGAGCTATTCAGTTACTTACTTTTGAGTCTAAATAATTTTCATCTCACTATTTTTATCTTTCTGTTTTTTTGAGAGTAACTTCAGCTAAGTGATTTATCCAAAATAATAGTTGAACTTCCCACTTTTGTTTTGTTTCCTGTGTTGGGTAGCACAAATTCTCATACGCCTCTACCCAATTCCCCCCTTTCCTCCCTTGAACCAGTGTTGACTATCTGTAATATTTTTTCATATTCACATATCTCAGTGTCCTTTCCATCTTTATAAAATTTCTAGTCTTCGGGGCTGGAGAGATGGCTTAGTGGTTAAAAGCTCCAACTGCTCTTGCAGAGGACCCGGGTTCGATCCCCAGCACCCACATGGCAGCTGAGAACCATCTTTAACTCCAGTTCCAAGGGAATCTGACACCCTCTTTTGACCTTCATGGCATTGCATGACACGGGTGCACAAACCTACATGCAAACAGTACATTCATACACATACAAAATAAATAAAATTTTAAAAAATTTAAAAGTCGGGCGTAGTGGCGCACGCCTTTAATCCTAGCACTCGGGAGGCAGAGACAGGCGGATCTTTGTGAGTTCAAAGTCAGCCTGGCCTACAGAGTGAGTTCCAGGACAGCTAGGGCTACAGGGAGACCCTGTCTCGAAAAGACCAAAAAAACTATATTTAAAAATGTCTAATCTTAAATTTACTTAAATAAGATCCAAATTGTCAATTTATATTAGTTTGCTCTATTTTCTTGCACTATATATAATCAAATTAAGAATCCATTCATATCACAATAATTACTGTAGATGATCTATGCTTATTGTGTAGTTTTAAGGGGTTTTTTTGGGGGGGGTATTTAATTTTAGTTAAATTAATAAGAATTTATGCATGATCCCTAAGAAACCTCATGCATGCCTTCTATAGTACATGTCCAAAACAATTTATGTGATGTGTGCTTAGGAAAGAGATCAGTAGAAATTCATTTGATTGTAGAATTATATTCAATGCCAAACAAATTTCTAAAATCAGTGAGTATATTCGAATGCATGTCTCTATGGTATCTTTGAACTTTGAAACTGTCAGAATTTAATGATTTTTGCAAACAAAATGTGCAATCTAAATAAATTTATCTAATATATCCCCTATTACAATTAAGTTAAATATTTTTTTTAATTTTATTTATTTCTGTATGTGTATGAATGTACTGTCTCCATGCAAGTTTATGCACCCGTGTCGTGCAATGCTGCGGAGGTCAGAAGAGGGCGTCGGATTCCCCTGGAACTGGAGTTCTCCTGGAATTGGAGTTTCAGACGGTTCTCGGCCGCCATGTGGGTGCTGGGGATCGAACCCGTGTCCTCTGTAAGAGCGGTAGGCGCTCTTAACCACTAGGCCATCTTTCCAGCCCAAGTTAAATATTTTTAATATATCTCTATATCCCTGACCCATTTCTTCACATTTTTGCATTTCTAGCAAATGCTTCAACATGCTATAGGCATTGTTCAATCAGTTTTTTTCTCTTAGCTTAATAATTTATATGTATTATGTGTGCAATATTGATATTAAATCTCTGTAAGATTTGTGCATGCAAGCTTTCCATATTATAGAATTATATTATTTTTGGTGTTTCCAAGTTGCATTGTGATATGCAAACAGTTAAATATTATCAGTTAAATCTACCCATTTTATTCATATAGCATAAAGCAGAAATACTTGAAGCACTATGATTTTGCTGAGATCCTTTTGTAAAGATGAAGTTTCAGATATCACAGTAATATTTCACAAAATTTCTTTACCATTTGTGAAAATATAAACCTCACCATAGGAGTATGTTTTAGTTCCACTGTCAAACAGATTATTTTTTCCTTCCAAAGTGAGTTAATAATGAAGTTTGCCTGTGTGCGATTGATGGAACAATCTGTCTCCATGGTAAGCATCCCCAGATCTACATGAAGTGTGAACCCTTGAAGATGCCCCCTTTTCACAATGCTTATAGCTAGCTCCTATGTTAGACTTACTTTCCTGGATCAATTCCAATTTGGAGACTACACAATGCTTACTAAAATTCCATCTGCACTTTGAATGAAATGCAGGATATATCTTCACTTTCCATCAATCTTCCAATGAGACCATACACATAGAGTGATCTATTAAATTGTTCCTTAATCTCTATGGTAGGTGCCTATCAGTGTTGCATATTATTTGTGATGACACAGTCAAAAGAAGTTTGTAGTATTAAAAATAAATGTGTTTCTTCAACATATTCTTATCTTATTTAACCCACATGGATTCACATTCACAAAGCATTCAGATAGTATTGCAGATATGATAAACTTACGCTGAGAAAAAAACAATATGATAGAGCAGTAAATGCATCCCTTTCAAGAAACCAGGTCTGGAGCAGCATAATTCATCCATTGCACGACCTGGGTTTGAACTTCTGTTTAGAGAGATCCCAGAGGAATGAATATTCTACAGCTACACATAGAGAAATTGCATCTATCTCTTTTTAACTGGTTATCTACAGATCACTATTAATACAGAAGGAAAACTCACTATTAAAAATCCTACACACATGCTTTGGACAGCAAACTCCTATGATAGTGTTGTTTATAAATTTGAAATCATAGGTTGAAAAATGAGATTTGGAGCTAGCTTAAATGAATCAGATGAACTGCAGGTGCTTCCTTCCTCTTTCCTTCCTCTTTCCTTCCTCTTTCCTTCCTCTTTCCTTCCTCTTTCCTCCCTCTTTCCTCCCTCTTTCCTCCCTCTTTCCTCCCTCTTTCTTTCCTCTTTCCTTCCTTTTTCCTTCCTCTTTCCTTCCTTTTTCCTCCCTCCCTCCCCTTTCCTCATTTCTTTGTCCTCTGTCTTTCCTTATTTACTTCCTTCCTCTCTTTGCCATTTTTTCTGTTTTGCATGTCTAACCAACACATTTTCCTTTTCTTTCCATTTGTTTCTTGCATGATTACTTCTTAACAGAATTTAAAAGTTGACATTTTACTTTTTGGGGGGGGGGCTTTTTGAGACAGGGTTTCCCTGTAGGCCCAGCTGTCCTGGAACTCATCATGTAGATTAGGCTGGCCTTGAACTCACAGAGATCTATCTTACTCTGCCTCCAGAGTACTGGGATTAAAAGACATGCAGCACCACATTCTTTAATAGCAATAAATATATATTTTATTTTGAATTCTGAGTTAAATTGTTTTCAATTTTTGTGATTGTCACACAATATAACAATACACTTTGGATATATATATATATATATATATATATATATATATAATCAGCCTATAGAGTCTGATTTGTGTCTCTAAGTGTCCTATATTGTTTATCTGGTCACTCTTCTCCTTCAATAAGACCACATCAATTAAGAGTGCACAATGAGGGGTCTGGAAAGATGGGTCAGCGATTAAAAGCACTGGGGTCTGGAGAGATGGGTCAGCGATTAAAAGCACTAGCTGGTTTTGCAGAGGACCCAGGTTTGAATCTTACCACCCACATGTTGGCTACACCTGTAACTCCAGTTGGAGAGGATCCAATGCCCTCTTTGGACATTGCAAGACATGGTGTTCTTACCTGCATGCAAGGAATATGTTCATACACATAAAATAAAAAGAATAATGAAAAATTTTAGAAGAGTACACAATGGGTTCATTAGGGAACTGAATGAAACAAAAGGACCTAATATATGCATGTTTTTACATTATTTACATTTTGAATATAGTAAATACCTAACTCATCATATTACTACATTTCTTAACTGAGTGTTTGCTAAACACATGAGGTAAATTTGCCAGCACTTCCCTCACTGAATAATCTTGCTAGGATACCCAAAGAAAGTTTTCTTTGGAAAAAAATATATAATTTAAAGATAATATATTTTTTAAAAACTCTGGAATAATTGGGAAAAGTGGTAATTTGGAGAAGTTTCTGATAAGAATATCCAATGCTCTGATTTTCTGAATAACAACAACACAACAAAAAAGCCTACTTTATGGACACTTCCTTTGGTCTATGAAGGACAAATTTAAATAGCCCAGAATATCTCATCTATTTCTCCGAAACTATGTAAACGTTAACTAAAAGCAAGATAGCGATTATGAAATCCTTAAATAAAAATATGATAGAAATTTTTATCAACTATCTCCATATTTGGAGAGAGAGAGAGAGAGAGAGAGAGAGAGAGAGAGACCCCCATACTTCTCTTACAAGTTTCATTATATATGATAAACATATCAAGTGACTGGTGTACACCCCTTCTTTTAAGAAAGCATATGTTAAACAGGGCAAGAAAAGATAAACTTTAAAAGGATTCACTTGTGCTACAGCCCATCTGTTTCCTACTCCCTGCAGAGCACATCTCTTTTCCGGGGTCCCTTTCAGGTGCGCGCTTACCTTATGTAACACTCTCTTTATTATACGTTCATGCTGCGACCCTGTCAGAATTTCTGCAGCAGGAGTGACCTCCATAATGACCATCCACAGCCTGCCAAGATAACTTGGTCAGTGTTAGCTGATTAAACTTTTAACAACATCCCCTGTGCGATAAAGGGCAAAATGACAACTTTGCCCATCGTCAAGGTGTCTGTATAATAAACTAATTAGTAAACCACACAGTCTGTGGAGCTTTTAATGAGTGCTATCGGCTGGCCTCTGTAATAAAAACCCAGCCTGCCCCCTTTTGGGATTCAATTAAGGCACAGACTGTCATATGCTTGGTCTGGCTGATCAATGAATCCATTCCGACCTTTGTCGGAGCTGTTTGCAAGGTCAGTGGCAGTAGTGAAGAGAACTGGCTTGGTAAAGGAGATATACCCAACAGCTACCGACAGGCTCTGAGTCCAGTTCTTAATATCCTTGTGGTCATTTGACATCAGCAGAAGTTTCTCTCATTCAAAGGTTAGCTGAAAGAGAAGACAGCAATGGGAAAAAAATATATCGGAATTTTTTCAAGGAAAGGTCCTCCTGTTATTAAAAAATGATCATTAGTGTGTTAACACCTACTTTTACCTTGTGGTATCTTCTTTTCCTTCACCCAGTGGAATATACTATCCAACTTTTGTTCTTTCAAATACAACTGTTGATTTAATCCCTCTCCAGATGTGAAAACAAATTCAACCTTTACGAAATGTAGTCTTGTTGTTAACATTCAAGATGCTGAGTTTTCCAAAAGGAAATTAAAGTAGAAAAGATGATCTTTCTCTTTCAGAGATTCCAAAATGTCAGAACAATGGGGTTTATAATTAAGCAATTTCTCATATTCTATAAATTTGACGATTGCAAATAAGACTCTTCAAGTTTATATCTCCAGAATAGCTTTCTTTAAAAAAAAAAGTATTCAAGAATCCTTTTCTGTATTTCTTCGATAATGATTCAATACAAAAATTCCATTTATATGACATTTAAATGAAGCCTTAAAAGAACAAATAAATTCTACTATTTATATATTAATACATGAAAATGGTATGTGTGTTTGTGTGTGTGTGTGAGTGTGTGTTTCTGTACTATTGATGAGACCCTAAATGATGACATTTAAGGAGTTTTGATAAATTACAATGGTTTATAAATGTTAGAAAACTATAATAATATTCTGACTCAAGTTTGAAATGCTTTATTGACAAGCTCTTAAGTAGAAAATCAGTGACCTAGAGTTTGACTAGTTGACTACTCAGCAGGCACAACTGAATATAGCACTGGTGTTCACTCGATGAAAGATGGAGAGGTCAAGTGGTGTCATTATTTACATGAAATATGAGGTGAGATATATGTTGCTAGCACTCTGAGATTTTTGTTAGAATCAATCTATCTATAATTTATAATCTATCTCTATATTTAAAAATCTGTGTAGAGATATAAATATATATGTAGATTTAGGCATTCTTAGAGTTTATTATTTTCTACAAAATGGACATGCATGTTCATATAGTGTTGAACTGCTCTTGAAAGTAAACTGTTCAAAGGTTTCTAAGAAGTGTATGCTTATATAAGTTCTGTGTAATATTTAAAACTTGACGACATGAAACAATAAATAACACTAGGATAGTACTTAAACATTAAAAATGGAATTCTTTTTTTTTCTTTTTTATTTTTTTATTTATTTTTTTAATTAGTTTTTATTGATGCTTTGTGCATTTTATACATTTTTTCCAATTCAGTTCAGGCTTGTGGTGAAGAAAGATGACATCATGAACTTTGCAGGTAAATGGATGGAACTTGAAGCCATTATGCTAAATGAAGTAACAGTCCCAGAAAAACAAACGATGAATTGGATCCCTCATTTTTGGATGCTGACACCAAATCCCTAGTTGAAAGGCAAGCTGAGAAAAGCTTATATTTCTTTTTATCTGAAGGCAATTATTCTGTTATAATGTGAATTCCTTAACAGACTAGAATTAACTGACTATTTTCAGACTTTGTAATTGTGGTATTTGTATGGAGGGTATGTTTTCATATATTAGAGTAATAAAAAATTAGTGGGAAAATGGTAACTCCTAAAAAATTAAACATTAAAAATGAATATATGATAAAAATCCAGGACATATAAACCTGATATGTTTATATTAAAGAAATGAGAACACAGTCACAAAGCACAATTTACAAAATATTCATCATATCATATAATAGAAAGTTCCTGTAAAAATTAAGCAATTAAACATAAGAAACTACATACAAAAATTTTCTATACCCATTCATACAATGAAGTGCTCAGAAGTGAAAATCCAGTCTCAGAAATGACAGCCACAGATAAAGGGTTGAAAATTGTATGATATTCTTTCTTAACATATGTTACATGTTTATATAAAATGTATATATATATATATATATATATATATATATATCCATGGATGCATTTAGCTATCCATAAACATCTGATTGTATGAGTGAATATAAACCCATAGGCATTTGTGCTTATATACATATATAAAACAAATCTACATATCAAATGCTTGAGCATACCTACCAAAGTCCTGTAAGGATACTTTAATTTTTTATATTTTCAAATTTTTGAGATATTTATTGTTGTATAAGAAAATAATTACATGGAATTACACTAACTACAAAAATTTTAATTAAAAGGATGTTTTGGTAAGCTTGCACATTAGATTTCAAATAAATATACTCACTTTTGTTTTTTCTATAGTACCTTTCTTTTAGAAATACTTGAGAAAATACCCAGAAATGTGAACATTTTTGCTTAAAATTTATTTGGGGAGGAAATGAGACAAGATATGTTTAGGTGAAAAGTTTCTTATAGTAAAGACTTGACTAAATTAGTCAAAGAATCATAGAAAAGTAGAATTATATGAGTGAGATAAATTTTTTTTGGCTTTTTGAGACAGGGTCTCCCTGTCGCCCCAGCTGTCCTGGAATTCACTCTGTAGACCAGGATGGCCTTGAACTCACAAATATTCGACTGCTTCTGTCTCCCAAGTGCTAGAATTAAAGGCATGTGCCATCATGCCCGGCTTGAGACAATTTTTTTGGTGGTCATCCCAATTTCTTTATTTCTTTGGAAGCAGTGGCCGGAATTCAATGTTATTTCACAAAGGTCATACTCCCCAAAGAAAAGTCCTGTGAGTTGTGAGGTTTGAATTTGGAAGAAAACTATAGTTGACAGAACCTTGGAGTATGAAAATTTAGTTTCTAAATTATCTCTCACTAGGATCAATTCAGTCTTTTCATCATACACTTAATATCTGACACTCGCAAGATTGAAATTTAACATAGGGATTTATTTTCTTTCTGGGAGGGGGTGAAGCATATGTTAATTAAAGTTAGAAAAAATTTTGAAAAAATTGTAAATATAAGGATATATATTTAGAATACACTATAAGTTTACATTGGTATAGGGATGTGTCATAAGTGGGTTTTTCTCTAGGATGTATGACTTCCACGTCCATTAGTACTTGGCAATGTTTATAGTACCATGAGTAAATTCCCTCCTATTGTGTGGGCCTTAAGTCCAATTAGACGGCTGCTGATTACCTAATAGATAAAGTGCCACTATTGTACCAATAGAGATAAGCTGCAAGGTCTTTAATTTTTATCCGTAGGCTTTATAGCTGAGTATGACCAATAATTAGTTTTTTACCTTGGAAGATAATCTAGTTTCTTCTGATACCTTCAAGAAGAAGGTTTCAAGATTAGTTCCAGCTCAATTGCTCCAAGTTCTATATCCAACCTATGTCATCTCTTCAGAGATACCTAAGTGGCTCAGGCAGCTCTCAACATGAGCTATTACTTTCTAGTGATTAGAAACATTGGTGGCATTACGATTATGCTTCCTTCTTATAACACAACACTTGCTTTCTTGTGGTATACATATTATAAAATGAGAACAGTCAGAAAAAGGACTGTCGAAGGCTCATAAGAGAGGTTATTCCTGGACAAACTGTCAGCCCATGAAAGGAAACAGCCAGAATTGACCAGAGTCCAAGTCAACAGCTCCAGAGAGAGTGGACTGTTTTACCTCTCAACCACCTGTGCCCCTTTTCTAAGCCTAGGGAACAACCTGCGGAAGAGGGGGCATGGTAGAATGTAAGGGCTGCGATTGGGGTGAATGGTGAAACTACAGCAATGTAGTCTGGAAACTCATTTGATCAACTTGATTGAACAAACAACCTGTCACCCCCCACTGGATGGTGGGGCTGTAGGTGTTTGGGCACAACAGCCTGCAGATAGGTTTTGCATGAAGGATGCTTGTACTCATGGATTATCACTTATAGCTAAAAATGAAAAAAAAAACTGAGAGAAAGATGCAGGACAGTTATAGCAGAATGCATGATCTGGGATGGGGTGGGGGTGAGGGGGGAGGGAAGGGAAATAAGCCTGAACTGAATTGGAAAAAATGTATGAAATGCACAAAGCATCAATAAAAACCAATTTAATTAAAAAAAAAGAGAGAGTGTATAGACACACATCTCTTATCTAGACAAGTAGAGTCCAAGGGGAATGATGGTGATTTACAGTTTCAGATGAAAGAAAAGGTTCAAGGATGTAGCTCAAAGCTTTTGATGCACATGGTTATGAAGGGCAGTGTTGATTTCTGCTCTGAAGACACTAAATGGAAGGCTTCTTGAATCTGGAAGCTGTTGATTAAGCATTGTAACATTCTGTGACTTCCATATGATCACACAGGCACGTCTTTTATACGGACAGAGGTGGTACAGACATATTATGACATGCACTACCACTTATTAAACCAATATCAGTACAGCTGTGATCTCATTTTATATGTCTGAAACATGATCTTTACATATTTATTTCTGTTCCATCCAGCATCGAAAGGCAATTCATTTCCTTCTCTGCTCCTACAACTTTCAAAGAAAAGTCATTGTGGCTGTTGACCACAGTAATTTAAAAAAAAAATTGGGCAAGATTTCTGAAATGAGTAGAAATGTCAGTTGTAGAACTAGGGGTGGAGCTCAGTCTATGGAGTACTTGTCTATAATGCACAGAGCCCTGGGTTGGATCATCAGCACGGCACAGAAACAGGTATGGTTGCTATAATTCCAGCACAGGAGAAATGTCTATCAGCACAGGGGAGGTGGGACAGGAGGAAAAGAAGTTCAAGGTCATCCTTAGCTACACAGAGTTCAAAACTACCCAGGGCTACATGAAACTCTAGCTCAAGAAAAAGAAGAGAGGGAAGGGGGGGAAAGACAAGGAGGAGGAGAAGGTGACAACAATAACAGTATCTCAACACTGAGACTGATGTGTTCCTTGGGAGCTCAAGGCAAAAGGGTTTACCTTTTCTTCTATCAAAACAAGTAGGGAATGTGCTATCTTCTCCTGACATAGTGCATATGACTTGCAGGTCTGTGTTAATTCACAACTCAGGGTGTCACTAAACATTTTGTGAGCTCTTGAATCTTTTGACATCATAGAGTGTTGTTCCATTGGACACATATGAGATTATATTTGCAGCACAGTTAACATGATAACATACTCATCACTTTCCCTGACTTACTGTTCCAGTGGTGTCATTTTCAAGTCTAAACAATGGTGGTGAAAAGTTAAGATCAACAGTAGAACACATGCTATCTGAAACCACAGCATCTAGTATTTTTTCCCTCCCTCCATTCCTTCCTTCCTTCCTTCCTTCCTTCCTTCCTTCCTTCCTTCCTTCCTTCCTTCCTTCCTTCCTTCCTTCCTTCCTTCCTTCCTTCCTTCCTTCCTTTCTTTCTTTCTTTCTTTCTTTCTTTCTTTCTTTCTTTCTTTCTTTCTTTCTTGTCTATTTGAGACAGGGTTTCCCTTTAGTCCTAGCTGGCCTGAAGCTCACTATGTAGACCAGGTGGGCCTTGAACTCACAGAGATACACTTGCTTCTGCCTTCCAAGTGCTAGGATTAAAGACATAAACCACTACGCCTGGCATCATCTAGCATTTTTCAAGTGACTATTATTTCAGCTTGCAAACAGTGTATGAAACCAACCTTTCAGTTCAGTCACTACTGCATGTCTCCTAACTTTAAAGGTTAAGATCAAACTTTTACCAATCTGTTTTTGATGAGATATGTGTATCCTGTTAATACCAGTAGCTATTTCTAAGATTAACCTAGACATTATAATGGTATTAAGTGGTTTTATATCATTCATATTCATTTTGAAACCTTGATTCCCCTCAATCTATTATTAATAATTATTTCTTTATTATCTCTCTCTTTTGTTATCACAATGTTTGAAGGTTCCATTCTAAAATTTCATTGTGTGTTCATGTGTGTTTTTCTTAAGTTTTTTTCCATCAATACTTTATCAATTTTAATCTTTCATGGCATATTTTTGGCATGTTTCCTGCACTTTTTAGGTCTGTAATGAATTGACAGAAGTTTAACTATTTCAAACATTTGTTCTTTGTCATATATATATATATATATAATATAATATATATTAAAAAGCAGAGGAAGCATTCTTTATTAATAATTCTAGCTTTTAAGCAAAAATCACATAGGAAGGCAGAACGTTAATTAATGCATGCTCCTGAGGAAAATTAAACAGTTGAAATAATAAATGTGGACATGTCTCTGAATATTTGAACTGAATTCTATTATTTAAGTTACTAGCAAATTTAACTTGTACTCTGAGGTACCTTAATACTAAGTGATTATTCTTAAAACAGAGAACTATGGATAACTGAAAGTTTTAACTTTTACTTCTTATATTTCTTTATTATTTTTAGTTTATGTGTATGAGTTCATTGCTTGCATATGTGTAAGTACACCTATGTTGTTCAATACCCATGGAGTCAGAAGAGGGTGTTGGATTCCTCTGAAACTGGAGTTATGGACTGTTTTTAGCTGCCATGTGGTGCTGGGAATCAAACGTGGGTCCTCTGCAATAACCAGTATTTTAAATGTATTTTAGAAATCTGAGGTGAGGGGGCTGGAGAGATGGCCTAGCGGTTAAGAGCGCCGACTGCTCTTACAGAGGACCCGGGTTCGATCCCCAGCACCCACATGGCGGCCAAGAACCGTCTGAAACTCCAATTCCAGGAGAACTCCAGTTCCAGGGGAATCCGACACCCTCTCTGACCTCCGCGGCATTGCATGACACAGGTGCACAGACTTGCATGCAGACAGTACACTCATACACATACAGAAATAAATAAAAATTAATAAAAAAAAGAAATCTGAGGTGAGAATAGTTATAAAGATGACAACTGAATATATTTTAAAATAGAATATAATGCATTCATAAAAACACACTATTTTACAGGCATGTATTGAAATATTCCTATATATCTTAAGACTTTTAAGAGACTTTGCTTTGTCTAACTTAAAATGTTTTTAGAACTTACATTTTGAAGGTATTGCAAAATTGCTATTAATAACATGAAACAAAAATGAATGTGGTTTGTTCCAGAAAATATTATGCTTGGATTTATGCCTATTGTACTTGGTAGTTATGCAAATTAGAATATTCCACCTAGTTCAAGGGAAATAAGGAAGACATCAGTTACCTTAAATCTCCAAAGATGATACCAGATAAAATATAATGACCACTAGTTACATATTCACCTTGGTCCTGGCCACCGTCGTTTGGAGCTAGTATTATTAGAAGAATTTTGCTTAAAAAAAAAAAAAAAGAAGACTTTTGCTTTTGTTTCTCATCCATTACCTCCTTCTGTCATCTCTTGTCCCTGGAACCCATGAAAATGAATGGACCAGGTCGGATAGGGTTAACTGCAAGATTGGGTGAGTGTTGTCAACAAAGGGGCTGGAGAGATGGCCTAGTGGTTAATAGCTCCAACTGCTCTTGCAGAGGACCCAGGTTCGATTTCCAGCACCCACATGGCAGCTAACAACCGTCTTTAACTCCAGTTCCAGGGGAATCTGACGCCCTCTTCTGACCTCCATGGCATTGGAGGACACGGGTGCACCAACCTACATGCAGACAGTACACTCATAAATATAAAAAAATAAATAAATAAAATTTTTTTTTTAAAAAAGCTTGATCAAATACAAAGATAAGACAATTTGGTTAGGAGCGGAAGAACTCTGAGGGTGTTGCTTCCTGAGGGGCGGAGCTTCTTCCAGATGAGTGAGGCTGCCATGGGGTGGGGCTTGCAGAGGGACACGCCAAAGTCATCAGAAATTCTGTTTCGGATATTTTAAGTTTTGGGAGTATACTAAACTAGCTGGGCGTGGTGGCACACACCTTTAATCCCAGCACTTGGGAGGCAGAAGCAGGCAGATCTTTGTGAGTTCAAGGCCATCCTGGTCTACATGTTAGGACAGCCCTGAAGCTACAGGGAGAACCTGTAGCCCCTCAAAAAGAAAAAAAAAATCAAAGTAAATATGTCATGGATAAAATCCACGGACTACAAGAGCTCTGGTTGAATTTATAAATCAGGGCTTTGCTATAGCACTCTGGCTTTTAAAGTTTCCCTCGAAAGCTTACAGTGTTCTTTTTGCACAGCACTCAAGACCCTGAAAAGTCTGCTCTCCATGCCCTTCCAAAACACCACTTGGCTCTCCCTTGCTTATTTTCTGCCTTCCGTTCCTTGTTACTCCCTGAGCTCATTAGGCATATTCTTGACCTACAGCTGTTTGCTTCTGTGCAGATGCTGTTACTCCAGGTGTTTCCATCCTTCATTCCTTGACTTCATCTCTTTTAAGTTCCTCAAGAACTATTTTGTTTTAGAAATCACCACTCCCTGGCTGTCCCACTTAACTTCACAACCTCGTTTCTGCACTCTGACTCCCTTAGCACATAATGTCTTCTACACAGTCTGGTTATTCCATACCTATCAGCTGAACCTCTCTTTATTCCAAAAGAAACGTCACTCAAGTACTGGTTTTCAGTGTGTATTTATTTTACAGTTGTTCTTACTGAAAACAGCTACAAGTAAAATTTGGACTTGCTGAAGGACAATAAATCTATTTAGTAAATAGCATATTATAGGCAATACTGATAAACTGCTAACTCTATGCAGATATCAAAAGAGAATACTGCATCATTTAGAGCAGTTGTTCTTTGTGTGTGTATGTGCCTGTATCTGTGTATGTGTATGTGTATGTATTTGTCTGTGTTTATGTCTATGTGTGTATATGTGTCTCTGTGTGTTTATGTGTCTGGGTCTGACTTTCTGTGTGTGTGTGCATGTGTGTGTTTGTGTGTGCACACATGTGTGTACAGTATCTGGTTATGTAGCCCTTGCTGTCCTAGAACTCAATATATAGGCTTTCAGCAATCCTACTGCCTCCACCTCTCCAAGTCTAGGATTAGTAGTGTGGCAGTACAAGGTCTAGATTGTAAGAATACAGTTTTGGTTAAGAACCGAAGTTAAAATTATAGCCATGGTGTGGAAAGGGTTATCTAAATCCATAGGTAATCAAGAAAGGGAGCTTCTCAATTTTAGTAACTGTTAAATGTCTGTCTGAAAAAAAACAGGCCTAGTGGTCACAATTTAATCATAGGACTCTGGAGGAAGAGGCAGGAGGATCTCTGTGACATCCAGGACAGTCAGGTCAACATAGTGGGTTCCAGGCCAATTGGGGTTACAGAGAGAGCCTGTTCCAGAAAAACAAAGCAAAAGACTAGGAAGATCTTTAAAATAAGAATAAATGGCTGCTATCTCCTCTCGATAGTACCTTTAGCACCTGTATATTAAGAAGGATCTGAAGTGATACTGTTCTGAACTGCACAGACTACACCTCTATTGCTTTAGACTAAGACTGGAAAAAGAAGGAAGGAAACTTCTAGAGTTTGAGAAAAATGAACTCACATTTTAACTGAGATCTAGCCTAAAATTATATGATTAAATAACAGAATTAGAAATTAGATTGAGAATTAAGAAGTCTTTTTCTTCTTGGTCAAGGCTGATAAACTGAAGAAGATAGTCTGATAATTTTCCCCCTCAAAGCATTTAAAAATAGATTCTCATCTTTCTACAGTGAGTTTTATGGTATTCTATTTTAAGACATCAGATTAGCTAAAATGAACTTTCATTGTTCTTTTCAAGTGCTGTGATCATGACTTTCCATCTTTTTCAGGATTATGAAGGGTGCAGGGTGTGCCACAGGAAACACCAATTGGGATGTAGATTATGTAGTGACTATTCTCTGAGTATCAGGAGACTCTAACACAGACTTCTACTAGAAGTGAACTTTCCTGTCTTCATTTAAATAATCTGATCTCTTTGTGTTTCTTCGAGTTGAGATATAGAATTCTAGAGCCAAGCAAAGTCATTTATAAGTATATAAATCTTATCTCACAATTTCATAATTATTTTTAATGCAGCATTTCCATAGGAAAAACACTCAGGAAGACAGAATTTTACTATTTTACCTTAGTGGTATGACATTTTAAACCTATTTGAGGGATAAACAGAACATTTATACCTAGCACACTAGTAACAAACAGGGGAATGATACACTGAGAACAACAAAAAGTCAATATTTTTGTCATCTTTTGTTTTTGTCATTTTAAATTATTTATACATGTTGGGGCTAGATGTCCAAATATGATTAGAACTTACTTATGGATGGATTAGCTCACTATCTTCTTTTACAGACGACCTTCATTCAGTTCCCAGCCCACACTTGGTATCTAAGAATCCTTCTATACATATACATTATTAAATGACATTAAAAGGAGCTACCATGTAATGGAAGGAGGCATTTCCCATTTTAGATATCATAGGCTAATGAAAACAACAACAACAACAACAAAAGCCTTCAATGCCAGGAAAGGACTCCATCCTTAGAAGGGTTCCCATGAACACTCAAAGAATCCTGACCCCTTCCCTCTTCTTGGGTGCTCATCAGAACTGCACAGGAAAACTATTGCTGAAGACACTACATCTATGAACAGTTGAACAAACAAGGAGGAAATCAAGTAGTTACTAACCTCAGAGCCTCATCTATACTGGCTACTGTTTATACTGCTGTAAGGTGTAAGCTGTAAGTGGTAAGCTACCTGAAGAAGAAAAAAGAAATCAACATGACACTGATTTGAATCCTCTGAACTACACAACTGACCTGGCAAGATATACCAGGTTGTGCAATAGTGGCATGAATATTATGGGAGGAACCAACCATTTTATAAGTGAATTTAAGGTCTGATTCATAGGTTGGATCCCATACCTGATGTTGATATTGGGCTTAGGAATCTGAGGCTAGACAGGGGCTAAGACATAGGAGAACGCTTCATACTAGTTTTCTGCTAAATAGTTATCATATTATACTGACTACTAAAGATTTACTGTTATACCCAGGGGTTAATGCATCTCTCCACTCTCACCAGAGAACAAGAGAGTGCAGAGAGTGTTTACCCCTGAATTGGACAGCTATAACAAACCTCTGCCTCCCAAGGCCTAGGGATGATTAAAAGATTTTAAGAGCCAGAGGTAGTGGTTGAAACAGGGTTTTCCAAAGAGTTACTCAAATGATCTCATAGCCACAGGTAGAGGTGCAGAGAGGGGAGGCCATTAAACACCACTAAATCATTGTGCAAAAATCCAAAAATCCAAGGAAAAACAGTAAAAAAGCCTGACTGTCAGAAAGCAACTTAAACAATGTAATAATAGAGTACATTTTTCTTTCAAACATGCAGAATTCTCAGGAGACAATACAGTCTGACTTATAAAGGAATTTAGGGCAAGTTTCAGACTTTCATCATTCAAACCACGCTTCATTTATGGCTTTCTATTCATTGTGTTAAGACAGGACCAAAGACCTGCATGATATGTATTTGAAATGCTGTTCACACTGGAACAACTCTAACCTCTTTTATCACTGATGACATGAGTACAGATTCAAACTTTCTTCATATTGTTGTTTGAATATCTCTGTAAGAAATTCTAAGCTGTGGAGACTGTTAAGTACCCACAAACTTAGCCTCAAGCCTTTATAAAATCCTTGAAATAAAATAACAAATGCAAAAGTGGTTAAAGAGCATGCATTTTTTACTATAATTTGAGAAAATTTATATATTCTTATGAAAATTACAAGCAATTTGTGAATCTGAGGGAATAAGTAAGAAATAACTTCTGATCTCTATGAAACAGCATTTCTATTGAGGGTCATTCTGCATGTGGTAAGAGTTTATTAAATAAAACATATACTTTGGTAGTATTTAGACTCCCTCCCCCAAGTGTAGACTCACTCCCTCTTACTAGACTCCTGCCTAATTTCATGTGTTCATATATATATATATATATATATATATATATATATGTGTGTGTGTGTTAGTGTGTGTGTGAGTGTGTGTGTGTGTGTGTGTTAGACAGTGGTTATTAGTGAGCATAATGTGTATGGGGACCAAAACATTGCAGTCAAAAAAATACTAGTTAAAGGCAAGGTAAAATAGAACAAAAAAGGGGTCGGAGAGATTTCTCAGTGGTTAAGAGAACTGACTGCTCTTGCAGAAGACCCAGATTCAATTCCTAGAACCCACTTGGTGGCTAGCAACTGTCTGTAACTCCAGTTCGAAGAGATCCGATGCCCTCTTTTGACCTCCATGGCATTTCATGACATGAGTGTACTTACATACATGCAGCCAATGCACTCATACATATAAATTAACATAAAAATAAAATTATATTTTTAAATGGAATGAAAAAGATAACCCAAATAATTGTCCAACACATCTATCTCAAATAAACCAGAATTCTGGTCACCCCACAAAGCCACAATGATTTTGAGATATACAACTATCATTGAAAGAAACCCTTTAACAGTCAACATTTATATCACATTTATGTATCTCAAAACAAATATAAATTTGTTTTATTATTCTAATAATTGAAATAAGTCTGATAAAGAGGTAGACATTTATGTATCCTGAGCTTCATACCTCATCATGGGGTCATGGTGAGGTTCACTCACTTTCTTGACAACAAATCTTATGTTCTTTCCAAATAATATGAATGCCTTCAAGGCCTTAATTTCAGACTTGCTCATGTCTTTTTTTAAGAGTTCACATTTTTCCCTTTAATTTCATATTACTCTGATATATGAATACACACCCTCCATATATATATATATATATATATATATATATATTATATATATATCTCCAATTACAAAAATAAGTGGTCAGTTAATTCTAGATCCTGTTTCATAACCACCACTTTCAAATAACCATTAATTTTCCCCTCTATTGGACCATCCAATCTGCATATCCTGAGCATATGCTCTGTATTTCCTTCCCCTTTGAAAAAAGAAATCAGCCTCTCATGCCTATATCCCCTCTGGTGGCCCCTTCATGTTCTCAACTTTAAGGCAAAGTTCATAGTTTTGGGTTTTGGGGTATTTTTGTCTGTTTGCTTGTTTGTTTATCTCCATTCCCCTTGACGCATTTTGGTCAGGCATTTGACCCATATTGTCCTCCTGGAAATTATTTTATTGACGTTACAAATACGATTCTTATTATTAAATCCAAACTTCTAGTAACTCAAACTAAATAGAATTTGTCTTTCAATATCCAAAATATCCCTGGTCCAAATTATCTATTTTCAACTAAATGAATTCTGACATACCTTAACTGAGGCCTGCTTCATTTATGAGAGGAACCAACCTAACAGATTTCCAGTCCAGAAACCAAAATTGTCATATTTAAACCTACCTAATCATGCCCCTTTATAATCAAAATGTTCAAATGCGCTCCATCCCACAGAGGAAGAACGTCAAACTTTGGTCAGACATCTGAAAGCCACATGTAACATGAAATCCTAATGTTTTCCACCAAATACATCATTCCGTTCCAGCCATATTCATTTTTCACTGTTCTTCAAACAAGCTGAGCATGCCCCTACCTCAGAGCTTTTGTTGTTAACAATGCCACTTCCTTTCTAATATTACAAAACTAGAGCAGTAATGTTATCACAGATTCCAAAACATCACTGCCCTAGCTACTTCTGTAAACATTTTTCTTGGAGGAGATTTACCTTTGGGTCTAACATAGAAGATAAATAAGTAGGTAGATAGGTAGGTGGGTAGGTAGGTAGGTAGGTAGGAAGGCAGGCAGGCTGATACATAGATAGATAAATGATTTATTGATAGAAGATAGATGGATAGATATGATAGGGATTATAGAGAGATGATAAATGATTGCTGGATAGATGATAGATAGGTGATTGAGATGATGGGTAGGTGATAGATTGATAGATAGCTGATTGATTTAGATGATTGATGGTTATAGGAATGACTTTTATAAAATGGACAGAATCTGATCTAATGGCTTTTAACCTTGCAACCAAAAAACTACAGTAACTGAACCATGTGTTTTTGTGACCTAAGCACCTGACTGTGATTCCTGGGAATGTCAATTTGCTGTTATTTTCAACGATAGTGAATGATTCTGGGTATGCTTGAGAATTAACATAAAAATGCTGACAGGCAGCACATCAATGTTTATTGAAAAGAATAAAGACTCAGAAGAATGTGGACACTGTATATGAGATGTTCCAGGCTTGGGGATTGTTCATCAAGATTGTCTGCTAAGTTAAAGATGTATTCAAACTTTTAGTTTTCCAACTGAAGCTGGAGAAACAGTCTTGAATAAATGTGCAGGTGAGGCCTATGTCTATGGCTCAGTTCGGTGTACCTACACATGTGCAAACAGTACATTAATACACATAAAATAAAAGTAAGAAGTAAAATATTAAAAATAACAAAATAAAAGTTTTCATAGCTGAAAGAATATTTGATATTATAATAGTAACTTGTCGAAGGATTCCATGCAAGTAGAAATGCAATGACTAAGCCAAATATAAGATAGAAGAAGCAGAAAATTCAGTGCTCCAAAATCCATAAAGTACGTGTTAATGAAATAACTCAAATGTGAGCTTTTATGTAAAAAATATTGTAATTATTAAAAACCAATGTATAACTAAATGAAAAATACTGAAATATATAAAGTACTTGTCAAAACACTGGAGGGTTACAAGGAGTCCATCAGAGGTTTAGCTTGCATGAGCTTGGGATACGAGGTGAGAGGCAAATGTGATTGTCAAGCACGGCCATGGAGACTTCATTGGGTGTGCAGGTGTGAGGATACAGTCAGAGAACATGTGTGTGTGTGTGTGTGTGTGGACATATATGTTCATCCATGAATGTAAACAAATAATGAGCAATGGGCTGCCAAGTGAGCAGGATGTGCCTGCCATGCGTCTCTGACTACGTAAAGACACTTATTCTAGTCCAACTGTTAGAAAAGCCTTTCTCAAAAAAAAAAAAAAAACAGAGAAAGATGCAAGACAGTTATGGCAGAATACATGATCTGGGATGGGGTGGGGGTAGGGGGGAAGGGAAAGAGAAAAATGCCTGATCTGAATTGGAAAATGATGTACGAAATGCACAAAGCATCAATAAAAAAAATTAAATTAAAAAAAAAAAAGAAAAGCCTTTCTCATGTTGCAGGTTGTCAAAGTTTCTTCTTAATATTTTGGCTGGAATGTGGAAAGGCTTTTGTAAAATTTGTCATAGTTTGGTAATAAAATGTGGGTGCATTCATCTTACAGTGACCTTTTTGCTGAACTTAGTCTCCAAAAAAAGATGTCGTGCCTTTTACAAGTAACTTCAAGGCAGGATATCATGCAGCATTCAAATATGAGCTTTTATCCAGTTAATCATCAAGCATTACCTACTTTCATCAATGTTCAGGATCTTAATTCTAGGATTACACATCCCCCAAAAAACTAAATATGAAAATCAGAATCACAGACCCAAACAATAGAAGTCTTCTACCATGATAATTAGAAAAGGGACCTATTATCCAGGATGATAATTAGTGACTAACATATTAAATGACCTTTAACATTTACCTTAAGCCCTGGATTTCTGGAAAATCAGCAAGGTTATGAATACCATATTAGTAAACTTTAATCTTTATTACTGCTGTGGACAGAATCTTAATGATTTTTAAACTGACAGTGGTCACTAACATATCCTTGTTAAAATAAAATACCTCATAAAAAATTAAATGGATTAAGACTTCAAATGTAGCGTCATCAAAAGCATTATCTAATTATGGAGTTCAGTGAGCAGGCCAAGTGAAATGGCTGGTAATATCAGTTACTTGCCACACGGGAATGCCCAGGATTTATGCGCAAATAGATTCTGCTTCTGTTGCAACATAGTAATTAAGAATTTGTCAGGGAAATTTGACCCTCTAGGGTAGAAATTACTTTGTAAAATAAGAATGGCAGCGCACTAGTCTCCTTGCTGCCCATAATTTAACTTGATTATTTTTACATCAAAGGGAGTCTGCAGTTACTGCAGTATAATATTTAAGTGGAGGGATATTAAAGAAAGCGGCATCCAGCAAAATCTCTCAAATCTCCGTGAGAAAATAGAAGAAATTTTCATAAAGCATTTCATTTTGCATATAAATTGGGGCCTAGATTGTGCCTGTGAATTTACTGCTGTCAAATTTAATTTTTCTTTAATTCTTCAGGCCCAGATGTGAAAGGCTCTGTGTGCAGGCTGCAATTTTCAATGCTTACAGGTAACTCCTGGATCGATAATGTGTCTTTATGAGAAATTACCGTTAATGTTATTGAGTATGCATTTTGTTTTATAGGATAATAAGGTAATATGAAATGCCAATTCATTCATTAGGAGAAAGCTAAGTGCTTAAATGAAATGGGTGACAGGTCTGAAAAAAGATGTAGCTATGGCCAGGAAGGCAGGAATAGATTTTTAATGACCTTAAAGTTAAAGGTTTAAAGAGAGTTTTGCATAATCTTTTTAAAAATCAGTTAATCTGTAAGATAAAGACATACATTTGAGGCAGAGAAGGTGTTTGGGGTGAAATTCCTCTCCAAAATCAAGTAAAATGGATGAATGAATGAATGAATGAATGAATGAATATATAATAAATAAATTATTAAATAATAAACAAGAGCAAAGAAGCATTAGATAACTTTTCTAAAAGGTTTCTTGTAACTGATTCATAGCACCTAAATTAACTAAGGAGAGACTTTCTAGTATAAATAAATATTTTTCTTTTTTTATTGAGTTTTCATACAGCAGTTCTTAATCAAATCTAGAGCCTTTCCCTATCTCTGTCCCCTACAGTACCTGTAGCCAGACCTCGTGCATCCCAAGATGAAGAGTCTCATTATTTTGATGCTGGTAGTTTTGTGATGAGCCAAAATGTGTTTTGTTACAAAGACAGTTCTTTAACATTTTTGCCAAAAATATTTAAAATAGTTTTATTAAATTTCCTTTTGCCATCTTACTTAATAAGTCAATTCTAATACCAATTCAAATCTCATTGGCTTGCTGCGCAGAGTCCCAAACCAAAGAAATGAAAAGGATACTAACATTGTGAAGGTTTTGTAACTCAAACATTTGAACTCAAGGAAGTAAATCTGAACATTCAAAATTATAAACCAATTAGAACAAATAATTGACAGATTTACACTGCTATTTCCTTGGGTTAAAATGGCATAGATTCCTTTAGGTGGAAATGGACAGATTCTTTTACTTCAACATTTCAAAAGCCAAATAGTAAGAAATGGGAGACTAAGTGAAAACGGAGAACTTTGGACCAGGGGTCAAACACTAGTGGACATGCCTACCAATTGATTAAACACACAAAAATGTTTACCTCTCTAAGTTAGTTCCTTTGCCATTAAATTGGCA
This sequence comes from Rhizomys pruinosus, assembly GCA_009823505.1. NCBI lineage: Eukaryota > Metazoa > Chordata > Mammalia > Rodentia > Spalacidae > Rhizomys > Rhizomys pruinosus. Next base: position 2,983,641 of record VZQC01003599.1, read on the forward strand.
TCACAGTAGACTGTCATTTTTCAAAGCTGAGGAAAAGTTTGTCCACACTTGAACTGCAGCTCTGACTGTAAGTGTCCACCTCACAGTGCTTCCCCACACCTACTGCCCTTGCTAATCACCTTTGCAGAAACAAGAGGCTTCTCACTGTCTTGCCTCTTGTCTTCAGCTGACATACTTATTAGAAGCCTTACTGTCCACTGCTCAGCCTGCTTTCATTACTGACCTCTTCTGTCAATAACCCCAAGGCTGTGAACACGTATCTTTATAGACAGCTGGCAAAATTTCAGTTTTAATTTAATATTCACTTTCTTTCCTATACTGTAGACCTACAGCTGTTACGGAAGTGCAGCAATTTAAGCAAGCGTGTGGACACTGATTTACAATAGTAAAATGATATTAATTCCTCAGATTTTGATGATCTTTTCTCCTTGATAAATTTTCTCTTTTAAAGTTTAAGAAAATGGATATGTTCTTAAATTTTATGAGTTTTTCCTTGTCTGTGTGTGTGTGTGTGTGTGTGTGTGTGTGTTTATGTGAGTATGCACACATGTGTGCAATTGTCCATGGAGGCTGAAGGAAGTCTTTAGATGTGCTGGAACTGGAGTTAAAGGTATTTGTGGAATGCCTTACTTGGGTGCTATAAACCAAACTTGGGTCCTCTGCAAGAGCTGAACCATCTTTTCTGCTTTTAGTAACTCTTCCGCCTTGATGTTCAGACTATATCATATTTCTTCTGGATCTTCGACATCGCCTTTCTTGAAATAAGCTACTTTTGTACTATTTCCACTCATTCTTTTGTACCCTGGAACTTAGATGCCCTCTCTTTAATTTTGCTGAAACTTTGTTGTCAACATAACCAGTAACTTCCTGGTTATAAACTCACTGGGGCTCTTTTATGTTTGGCGCAATCCTAGAACAGTGCAGGGATTATCATTATTCCCTTCTGACTCCAGAATAGGAGCATGCGTGATTGTTCTGTTTTTTTCTTTTTTTCTCTCCTGTAGGCTCTCTTGGTCTCCTGTTCTAGCTTGCATTTTCTTCCAACATTGATCTGTGGTTATTCTCTCTCTATTCTTCTTCCCTGGAGATTCTCTTTTTCTAGTTTTACCTAGTTTTCACTGTAAACCAGTGTTCATGACTGCAATTTGTATATTTCTGGTGTCAATACCTGTACTAACATTCAGATTTGGGTTTCAAGTATCCTGTTTAATAGCTCTCAAACTATTCAATCTTGTGAGCTTGTGCTTCCCATTAATAGCAATCATTCCATTACAACTGACTTTTCATAAAACAGTTATCTACATACAATGTTAAAATCCAATGTTAAATGCTATTTCTTACCCGAGTTTCCAGATCACCAACTAATTAATTCTCCTGCTGTGTTCTTTTCACTGGGCATCACACCCTTGGTCAGGTGATCTTCATTTCTGTCTTCAGCAATGGGCACTTAATTGTTTTCTTTGCCTGTTGCTATTTCTCCAACGGTCTTTCATGAAATTATCTTTTATGTTTCATCTATACTTGGATCTGACCATGCCACTTGCCTGCTTTAGAACTCCTCAGTGGAACCCTGTTGACTATAAAACCCTCACACTTTGCTATTATATATTGTCTGGCTGTTAGATAGGTCACCTTATCTTCTGCCGTGTCCTCCCTCTTGCTCTCTGCACTTGAAATCAAATAGCTTGCTGTTTTCTTAGGCACCAAGCTGCTTCAGAGCTCTGAGCTCTAACTCACGCTGCTTAGCTGCCCTGAATGCACTCTGCCACATTCTTTGCCTGGTTACCTCTTATCCTTAAAACTTTAGCTCCCACCATGCAATCTCCTCAGGAAATTTTCCTCCATGCACGTCGCCCCCCCCCCTCCCCCCATTCCCCTGGACTAAGTGTAAATACTTTGAGCTGTCTGGCAGTTAGTGTATCCCCAAAGCTGAAAATTTTGTATTTTTCTTCCTACTAAATGCACGTCTGAAGTAAAGATCGGTCTTCATCTTTTCACCATATTTAAGATTCTCAAGTTGCTATAGTGAGGAATAAAAGTATTTTATCTTTCCAATAACTGATACCAACTAATTCAACACCTCCTGTTTCCCCCCTTTACTTGTGGGCTTTCTATAATGATTCCTATATTCCCTTTTAACTTGTCAATATGATTTGTCATTAAGAGAACTAATTTTTGGCTCCTCACACCTAAACATATCTGTTAAAGTTCTTAATTTTTGATGAAAGGCACTTTTATAAGAATTTATTTTCTTCCCATTCTGTTGATGCTGCCCTTGGTAACAATGTTATTTGGGGCTGATGTCTATGGAGCAAAAATGTGCATGGGACACCTTTAATGGTAGTGAACTGACAGGTGAGGGGAATATGGTAGACGCATTTAGCCGCCTGGCAAGATAACAAAAAGAATAGGTATTTAGTTTGTGTCGTACTGTATGTGTGCACATTTTAGATTTTTCGATTTTAGTAAATCATGTTTCTTTTGAGGCAGGTTTAACAGGATATGATAGAAAGTTTTTGAAGTTTCGTCTTTCCTTTTTAGCATCAGAGAGGCTGCAGGAATGAAAGGTTCGCTGAAATATATTGTTCTGGTTTGTCTTCCATTGCTGTGACAAAACACTCTGACCAACACCAACTTGGGGAGGAAAGGGTTTATTCAGCTCACATCTCTTGGGTCACAGTTCATCACTCAGGGAGCCCAAGGCAAGAACTCAGGGCAGGAACCTGGAAGCAGAAGCTGAAGCACAGGCCATGGAGGAATGCTGTTCACTGGCTTGCTCCCCTGGCTCATGCCCAGTCTGCCTTCTTATACAGTACACAACAACCTGTCCAGGGTGGCACCACTCATTGTGGGCCGGGCCCTCCCACACTGCTTGACCATCAAGACAATACTCCACAGATGTGGCCACAGGCCAATCCAATGAAGTCAATTCCCCAATTGAGGCTCCCTCAACCCAGGTGTGTCAAAGCTATCCAGCACATATATCCTGTATATTTTATATTTTCCTGGGGGGGTGTGGCACTGAGACAGTGCCTCATCCTACAGCTCAGGTTGGACTTGAACTCATAAATGACCTGTCTGAGCCTCTCAAGTTCTGGGATTACAGGAATTAAACCATATAAAGCAAAGGGTCCTTGTACCCTTTTACCATCCAGATGTAGTAGGAAATCATGAAAGTGTTCTATGCCATGGCCCCCGGAGTAGAGGCAAGGATAATCCCAATGTACAAAGGACTAAAGACGTTACTTGTGGAGCCTGGTGGTTAAGCCTGAACAACCTAATACACCAGCGTCTGCCAGCTGTTCAGGTGCACAGTTGGTATTCAATAAACATCTGTGAGATGGCAGCAGACGAATCACCTGATATGCAGTGGGGATTAAGTAAACACAGAATGTTTTTATTCCTTTTCATGGATCGTTTTAGATTTTAATTTAAATTCTCTTCAATCTCATCTTAACTATATTTCATCTCAATTCAAAGAAAAAAAGCCCATTTTAAAGCTTTAATGAAACTGTTTGCGATAAAAACCTGGGTTCTAGCCAGGCGGGGTGGTGTGTGCCTTTAATCCAGCACTCAGGAGGCAGAGGCAGGTGGATCTCTGTGAGTTCAAGGCCAGCCTAGTCTACATAGTGAGCTCCAGGCCAGCTGGGACTGCAGAGAGACCCTGTCTCAAAAAGACAAAAAACAAAACAAAAAAAACTGGGTTCTGCAGAATGAACACACACCTCAAGCTTGATGACTGCAAACTCTAGCCAGATCCACTCTGGGGATAAGAACTCCTACATGGAGAAGTTAGCCAGTTAGGCCCCCAAGGACAAAAAGAGTTGAGGATATTCTAGCCCTGGTTAAAGTCTACAGACAATCTGTTTATAGCCAATTGAAGGTAGCTAATCATGTGATCCCTCAATTCACGCTATTAAAAAGTGAGTTCTTACTGTGGCTTATAACATCTCCTAACCTGTAGAGGATGTAAGCTTGTGGCATCAGCCATGGGTTATTCCTCCAAGGAGAGAGCCAATAGCCAATTAGATTTGGGATATACAGGCACATGTCTGCCTCTGCTACACAGTATTTCCAGGCAGGTGAGGTGTAGCTGGTGCTGACGGTGGAGTCTTGCTTGACTCAGGGAGACCCGTATTTGTTTCATTGGTTTAGTGGCCTTTGGCAACACTCTCTGGCATTCCAGAGGCCATTTGTACACTTGCATGTGCGGTCTCAATACATCCCTCCCATGTTAACGTCCGGTCTTCGGCAGCAGGCTCTTATCGCCTCTCCTCCTGCAGGTATCCCAACTTAGGGGCAAGGAGCCCTTACCTTTTGTGGGGCCTTGGATCCCCTGGCCAACATCTCCCTGGTAGAACAATCCATTGCTGATGTCAGAGCTCCTGCATTAATATACTTTGCCTAAGTGCATAGCCCAAGGACTTTATTATTATATTTGGTTCTGTACAGAGCATAATCCTTTTCACAGTTCCTATGTCTATTAACAGGGGGGGAAAATGTAACTCATAGATTAACATATCATCCAAACATATGTGACTATGCCAAAGTAACCTACCATAACTACTAGTGCTGCTTAAATACCTATATATCTAATTGCTTGTGCTTCATCAGTAGGATCGAAAGGTTACTCCTGGACAAACTGTCAGCCCATGAAAGGAAACAGCCAGAATTGATCAGAGTCCAAGTTAACAGCTCCAGAGAGAGGGGACTGTTTTACTTCTCATCCACCTGTGCCCCTTTTCTAAGCCTAGGGAACAATCTGCGGAAGAGGGGGCGTGGTAGAATGTAAAGGCTGCGATTGGGGTGAATGGTGAAACTACAGCGATGTAGTCTGGACACTCATTTGATCAACTTGATTGAACAAACAACCTGTCACCCCCCACTGGATGGTGGGGCTGTGGGGGTTTGGGCACAACAGCCTGCAGATTGGTTTTGCACGAAGGATGCCTGTACTCATGGATTATCACTTATAGCTAAAAAATGAAAAAAAAAAAAAAAAACAGAGAAAGATGCAAGACAGTTACGGCATAATACAGGATCTGGGATGGGGTGGGGTTGGGGGGGAAGGGAAAGGGAAATATGCCTAATCTGAATTGGAAAATGATGTACGAAATCACAAAGCATCAATAAAAATTAATTTAAAAAAAAGTGAGTTCAAGAAGAGAGCAAGGTCCCCAAGTCTCCCTCATGTGTCCTCACTCATTCATTGGCTGCTACCTGTGCCTGCATCTAACAGTATTATGATTTAATTTCAAATGCCAGGAAGATAGGCATTAACCATATGACAGTGATCTGAAGATATCCCCCATAAAATCCAAACAAATTCTTTGACTTAAACTAATTCTTTTTTCTTTTTGTCTGAACAAAAATTTTGCTGATTGTAAGATATTAGGCTTGTTAAAATTCACAGAGGGTGACTTAGAACAGTGTTCCATGACTGGAGAATTATCGACATTTTCAGCTTTGTCATTCCTTGCTGGGAAGGAGACTGCCCTGCCATTTGAGGGCTTTAGCAAAGTCCTTGCCTGTCCCCAGTGGGTGCCGATAGTTCTTCACATGATTTTTGTCAACCCAAATTATATCCAAATATTGTCATTTTCCCCGGGCAGCACACATTCTTAAACTACAAATCACCATTATCAGAGAATCATTGATCTAGAAGAATTTATTAAAATGCTAGTGTTACTTTTTCTCCCTGCTGTGACAAATAACAAGAAGCAATCAAGGGAAGAAGGGTTTATTTGTTTTGTGGTTTAAGAAAGGATAAAGTCCACTCCTTGTGGGGGAGTTTGTGAGTTGCTTTAGCCATCAGGAGATGAAGAGCAGAGAACTGGGGTCAGGCTATGTAACCTCATGACTAGTGATCCATTTCTTTCAGTGAAGCTCTACCTTTAGGAGGTCCCAGAGTCTTCTACATCGGCACCCCTAATTTGCAGCCAAGTGTTTAAATGCAGAGCCTATGGGAAATAATTGACACTGAAACTATAAGAGCTAGTGTTAAAATATTATGACTCAATTATTTCCTGCTGCAAATGAGTAATGCTGTGGCATGAATGTGTCTATGCTAGAAGAATCTCCTCCGTGAGGAATTTGTTAGGCTTCCTACTCTAGATCAGATACTCTCTCAGGTGGCCATAGTGTCCTCCTGACCAGTTTTAATTTCAGGATCCAGCACTGTAACCAGTCTGCTTTCTTTTCCTCATGAGCCCCAAAGAGCTTCTATGTTCCTTGCAGGGAGCTCTCTGGATCTCCCAGTGAGGCTAAACAGGAAAGAATAAATTTAGAAACGGGTTTTAGTCTGTTCTATTAAAGGCTGAAAGAAACCTACTCAAATTGTCTTAACTCTTATGAAAATTTGTAATCTCAGAATGAAGCTATGACAGAAGTAGGATGCACCGCGATATGGGAACATGGCTTCAGCACCATCAGGAGTCTCCATTCTTTTCAATTTTTGAGTCTAACATCATGAGATGTCATGAGGAATAAGTGGCTCCATTCATTTTATGTGTTACAACATGCCATAACAGATCCAAAGCAGTGGTAGAGACTGTCTCTGTGGCATTCAAGAACAAATAAGAAAACCTTCCAAGAACAGCAGCTGCTGTTCTGAGAATTAGAAAGGCAAGGTTACTCCAAGATGCCCCTAGGGTTGTGTGAAATAGATTACTATCCATGTGATTCTGTTTTCATGTCTCTTAAGTAAAAGGATTAAATAAAATAGTCTTAAAATCAACAGCAAATATCTCAATCACCATAAAGCTTTATGTGTCTATATGAATGCTTGCTATCCTAAGTTTAAATATATAGTTGCGATTGGAAAGCTAAATAAAGAGGAAGTGGGCTCACTTTGACATTGGAAGGATGAAGTTATTTCTCTTCAGGTGGCTTTATTGTTAACTTGTGCTTTGTTCCCCTTTGTAAAGTAAATGGCTGTAAGCTCCTAGAGGTGTTGCCAAGTGGAGGGAGAGAATTTCCTCTGAGTTGCTCTAGGGTCCCAGGGGCACTGCCCATCTCCAGCTCATCTAATCAATAGCCAGTTAGAGCTGGGAAGAAACGGTGAGTAAAAATTATGGAATCGATCCATCCTGCCCCACTTGGACCATCATTCACTCTCTGCACTTCCGAGGTTGTGAAGGGACCAGGCGGGTTAATGGGAACACAGTGGCAGACGTGATCCTGTGTTTTCTCATTCCCCCTCTGTTGCCCTGCAGAGAACACTCAGGTCTAAGGGAGTCAGAGAGGCCAGGCGAACCATGATGGAAATTCCCATCTAGACCCCTTTCAAACTTCTCCAACAGTAATAATGACATTTGTTCAGTCTATCAGGGAAAAAGAAGACTAAATGGGGAATTAAGAGGAAATTTTAGCCTGCTAATACAAACAATGTACGTGACCTGTATCCAAAAAATGAAATATCTTAAGGAGTGGACAATCTACCTACTCAGACATCTCTACAGGATCATCTGATTGTGATACTGAAAACTTAAATGAGACTTGAAACAGTTTTAATAGGAAGGTTATCATTATTCAAACACTTTTTACTGATGATTGAGGTTCATGAGTGATTTATAAAATACTGAATACTATGCTAAATGGCAAAATGTTTTTTAAGTCAATGATAAACAGCTTAATGTAGAAAAGTTGGCCCAGCTAAACATTAAAAGAAAAGCCACAGACTGCTACAGACAGTAAACACAAAGTTTTAGAATATTCAACAAGTAATTGAAAGATTCTGCTTATTCTTCCTCTTTAATAAAATATTTCTATTGTTGTTTTGTGTGTTCCATACATCATTTCTCAGTCCAATTTAGACACACTCCCTTTTCCATGTCCCCACCCCACCCCAGTTCATGCTCTGCCATACATGCCCTTGAATCTTTTTCTCAGTCTTTTTTTCTCTGCAGAGGTTTATTGTTTGGGCAGAAGTTAACTGTTTCTGTTAGTTCTATGGTCCAGTCTTTATGTCATTGTTGTTCCCTTCCATTTGTATTCCTCCAAAGTATGCCTATATATACATCACATATATACCAAAATTATGACCTTTGAAAATAAACTGTATGCTAATTCCAAAATATGTTTAGGAGTTCACATTTTCCCTTCAATTTTATATTACTCTACTATATGAAAACATACCCTCCATAGATATGCCACAATTACAAATTCTGAAAATAAGTGATCAGTCAATTCTAGATCCCATTAAGGAATTAACATTATAACAACATAGTTGCACTCAGATAAAAATAAATATAACATCAACTTTTCTCAGCTTGCCTTTCAACTAGGGATTTGGTGCTAGCATCCACAAATGAGGGATACCATTCGTCATTTGTTTTTCTGGGTCTGTGTTACTTCATTTAGCATAATGGCTTCAATTTCCATCCATTTCCCTGCAAAGTTCATGATGTCATCTTTCTTTACCACTGCATAGAACTCCATTATGTAGATGTAGCACATTTTCTCTGGAGTCAGCAGCACCTCGGCTTCCGCCCAAGACTGGCAGGATAGGAACAAGCCCACGCACCTGGGAGTTTGAGTTCTCAGGGACACTGAGGCAACAGAAGGGGCCCACGCACCTGGGAGTTTGAGTTCTCAGGGACACTGAGGCAACAGAAGGGGCCCACTGGGCTGGGAGCTGGAGTCTTCAGGGACATTGAGGAAACAGCCAGCAGAACCTCGGCCTCTGTATTCTTCCTTTTAAAAATTTTGTGTGTGCATATATGCACATGTGCTTGCTCACCTTTGTGGGTATGTGTCAGGATTTCTTCCTTAATCACATCTCTGCCTTGTTTTATGAGACAGGCTTTCTTATTAAATTTGGGACTCCCTGTTTTGGCTAGACTGATTGCCTAGTAAACCCACAGGACCTACTTTTCTCTATCCCCAGGCTGCTAGGGCACAAAACAGGTCTACATGGGTAAGGATCTGATGCCATACCCTCTTGTTTGTACAGACAGCTCTTCACCCATGGATTCATCTCCTCACCCTGTACTTCTTCCTTTAAATTATTAGTAGAGACTCCATCTATGATATTTTTATGGCTAAATTTTTTATCTGAGATTATTTAAAGGTAAAAAAAGGAAAGGTTATGGTATCATTTGTCTACTGGATTTTATGTAATAAAACCTTAGTTAAAACCACATTGTAGAGGTCTGCAAGCCAAAAGGCCAGGTAAAACTTGAAACAGTCTTCAATTTATTTTGTTAGAAAACATGAAAACGAAATAAAACAGAACATGTTTTACCAATAATTTTGAAGAGAAAATGCAAAAGTTATTTTCTTAAGGGTTTTGAACAGAATCTGATCAAAATAGTCATCTGAACTAAGTTATATAACAATTAAAAGAAAAATTATCAGAGGGAATGAAAAAATATCAAGATGGGGAACAAAATATGCCTTCACATGTTAAAATAAATTTATTTTAGTTACTGAAGGTGCTGTGGTATAAACTCACAAAGGTTTATCTGAGATGTGGGTTCCCAGCCCTCAGTTCTTTCCTTTAAAAGGAGGCAGTACTATAGGATTGGTTGGGCTTTATAAAGTGGGAGTGTACTAGTCACTTCTCTGTTCTTGTGATGAAACCACCATGACCAAGTGAGATTATAAAAGGAAGAGTTTATTTGAGCTTATGAGTCATGGTTCCATGGAATTAGAGTCCATTGTGGCTGGGAGGCATGGTGGTAGGAGCTGGAGCAGAAAGCTGATGTTCACATCTTCCAATGAGCACAAGAAGCAGAGAAAGAGAGAGAGAGAGAGAGAGAGAGAGAGAGAGAGAGAGAGAGAGAGAGGCTAGAGACTGGCAAGGCTTGTTGAACTCTCTAAGCCCACCCCAGTGATGTATTTCCTCCAGCATGGCCACACCATCTAAGACCTCCCAGCACCACCAACTGGGGACAAGATATCTGAATACTTGAAGCCTATGGAGGACATTCTCATTCAAACCACCACATTCTACTCCCTGGCCCCCAAAGGCTCATGTACATATAAAATGCAAAATGCATTTAGTCTAACCTTAAAAGTCCCCATAGTCCTGGGGGCTGGAGAGATGGCCTAGCACTTGAGAGCACCGACCGCTCCTGCAGAGGACCTGGGTTTGATCCCCAGCACCCACATGGTGGCTGAGAACCATCTGAAACTCCAATTCCAGGAAAACTCCAGTTCCAGGGGAATCTGACACCCTCTTCTGACCTCCCCAGCATTGCATGACACGGGTGCACAGACTTGCATGCAGACAGTACATTAATGCACATACAGAAATAAATAAAATTAATTACAAAAAAGTCCCCATAGTCCTTACTGTCAGGGTGTGAGCTCCAGAAGCCCATTGGAATGCAGAGACACCTAAGATCCACGTTGCCCAAGAACCTGCTGTACCAGGCATAGCCTTTGGCTATGCTAAAGCAGGCCACCACCAATTACTCAAGAATCTTCCGCCTTGCCCTTCGGAAGCCAGATTCCAGATTCCTGCAAAGTGTGCTACCTACCCACCCCACTCTCACTGAATCCCATTCCCACCTTCTCCCTTAAATTCCCAAGCCAGACGCCATTCTGTGCTTGGCTCTTACCTTTCCCCTGAGCCTAGTCCCGGCTACCCTGAATTAAACTTTGCTCCGAAGAACTTAGACCTCGTGGCCTTTCATTCTGGGGGCAGTGCGCCACAATCTTACACTTACCAGTCTCAATATTATTCAAAAGTCTACAGTCTAAAGTCTCTTCTGAGACCCAGGCCAATCTTTTAACTGTAAGCTCCTGTAAAATCAAATGACAAATTACGTACTCCAACATACAGTGGAACCAAATACACATTCCCAGTCTAAGAGAGGAATAGAGGCATAGTGAGGAAATATAAGACCAAAAAACACCAAAAAACAGCAGGGTTTACCCGCTAAGTCCAGTAGCTCCATGTGTGACTTTTGGGACTTTACTTCCAAAGGACTTATATGGCTCAGCTCTTCCAGCTCTGCATGCAACATACATCTCTTTCTTTGGCTAATACCATTCCTTGTATGCAGCTCTCCTTGGCAAATAACTCACAATTCTGGCATCTAGAATGTCTTCTTGGGGTCTCCACTGCCAACCAGGCTTCACCTTCACAGCTTCACACAATAACCTATCAGGGCCTTCTTTATGCAGTAACGCCTCTGCTGCACTCTGCCTGGCCTCTGTGGCTCTCTGAAATGTTGGAGGAAGAACTGATGACCCCTTCACTCTTGCTTCCTTCATGCCTCTAAAGCCAGCACCACGTGAATGAAACTGCTGAGTTTGGCTGCTAGTTTGGGATGGACCCTGCCCTAATTCAGCCACATTTGTAGCTTTTCTCTGCCCTGGACTGGTAAGAGTAGAAAAGCCATTCAGTATTGTCCTTTCAAAAGTTGGAGGCTTAGCTGGATGTGGTCTTGCCCTGAAGGTACTGTTTCTATTGTTTACTTGTAAATATCTAGGCTTCTCCTTACCACTTTAATCTTCTTATCAAAGGGATCCTCTCCTTCACTTGCCATGGCTCCAACATTAATCTTCCCAGTGCACTTTTCTGATCCAAACTACATTCTGCATTTCTCTCTGTTCCATTTGCTCCTTTTCACTATAGATCTGTATAATATTCACTATTAATAGCCACACTACCATTTCTACATTAGGCTGTCTTGAAATATCATCCACCAAAGAAATTAGTCCATTGCTTTTCAAATTAGCCTCAGTCAAGTATTTCTGCTGTGGGCAAACTCCAGCCAGACACTTTACCAAAATATCCTAGTTGCTGCTTAAGTCCTTATTTTCCTCTGGAAATACATTTTTTTCTCAGCACTGCTTTCTCCCAGGCTTCTACTAGAATGGCCTGTTAATCTCTCGTTACAGTAGTCAATAGCTTTTCTAGCCCAAAGTTTTAAAGGCTTCCACATTTCTCCAAACACCCACATGGTCAGGTTTTTCACAGCCAACAGCCCACTCTCTGGTACCAGACACTGTATTAGTCACTTTTCTGTTGCTGTGATAAAACCACCATGACCAAGTGAACTTATAAAAGGAAGAGTTTATTTGAGTTAACAGTTGAGGATTCTAGGGAATTAGAGTCCATTGTGGTGGGAGGCATGGTGGCAGGGACTGGAGCAGAAAGCCAAGGTTCACATCTTCCAATGAACACAGGAAGGAGAGAGAGAGAGAGAGAGAGAGAGAGAGAGAGAGAGAGAGAGAGAGAAACTGGAGACAGGCAAGGATTGTTGAACTCTCTAAGCCCACACCCAGTGACATATTTCCTCCAGCATGGCCACACTTTCTAACACCTCTCAACACACCACCACCAACTGGGGACAAGATGTTTGAGTACTTGAAGCCTATGGGGGACATTCTCATTAAATCCATAATAGGGGGTGTCTTTAAGAAGTACAGTGTCTGTGTGTGATAAGATGGTGCTACTCACAGTGGTACTGAGCTCTGAGGAGACTGATTAGCTTAACATATCCCATGTAGTTGTCTGGACACTGTATAACCACTGATTTTCAATTAAGAAATGAGGAGCTGGTAAGGTCAGCTCTCCAGCTGAACTGAAGACACTGGAATTAACAGGGTCTTTCTCAAGTGCTAAAGGACACTGTGGAGTGTGTCCTGAGGAGCAAAGATAGGTAGGCAATACAAAATCTTTGACTTGAAGTTATTCGATGCTCTACAAAAGGATTATGGTTAAAAGTCAGATGTCTTCTTCTTGGGGGTAAAATATATGATTTCTCCAAGGCTAAGGATTAGATTATAAACCATAATCTTGAGTGTCTATCCTCAAAACAGGAACTTGCTACAAATTTTCTACCATCACTATGAGGGCTCTCAGAGATGGATTTATTACAGGATGAACCCATAGAGCCACAGCAAAGCCGAATAGAACTGTGATTCTAAACCTTACTCTTGAAGTCACTATCCTTCCTATTCCATTCAGTCCTGGAGAAAGAGCAGAGAGAGAGAGACAGCACAGATACAAGGGACCCAGTGACATCACTTTCTTTCTAGGTTGTCGTCTCCAAGAAAGTTAACTAAAAATGGCCAAAACATCACATTAATGCAGTTCAAAGTTCTGGGAATTGCAAAGTAATTACTCTATTAATTACACAAATGAGATTGTTTGTATAGCCTAAAGTAACTAGAAAAGTCAGGTTTCACCTCAAGAACTGGTCTCATAGAAACCTTAATAACTGGCAAAAGTCATTGTAGGGGAGGTACAAAGTTCACATTCTTAGCAGGGCCTTAAAATGTAGCTTGAAATATATACTGTAGGACTTTCCGAGGGTCTCTGCTATTTATAGTCACCAAGGGATGCCATATGTTCCCTCCCCTGCATCACAGTGGTATGGGCTGTACGAAAAAAAAATACCTCACATTGCTTACAGAGACTTTTTATAGTGACAGAAGTAGCTTCCACTCAAAGTTCACAGGTCAAAGCAGGAAAGTGGACACTTGGCATTTCAGATGTGAGAAATTATTTTCCTTTCATGTGGGCCAGGAAAATGAATATATAAATTGTCTGTGACTAGCACAGATGTATCACACATAGAAGACAAAAATGCATCCTTAGCAGAATTTGATAAATGTGTATATTATATAAACCATGTAAAATTTAAATTATTCGGTGTTATTAGATACAATCAGATTTCCCAAAGTATAGTTTCTATATCTGAAGAATTAATCAGTCTCAGAAATTTAAAATTTGGGGGAGGGAGGAAGCCCAGAAAGTTCTCCAAACAAAACTGGAATTAGCTAGTCATCAAGAATTACACAGAATTTATGTGAATAAGTGGAAGGACAGCAAACCTTCCTATGGCCCCGCATTGATATACAGATCCTTTGTCTCTGCCCATTTTTACTCCTTCATTGAACAATGTTGCATGCCACAAGCTTTGTTCATGTACTTCATTATTAGGCCTTTGTAGGTTGCACATATACTGAGAATGTACATATTATTTTCTTTTCATCCTGTATATAATAAGCTGCGACAATTACTTGGCTAGCATTTATGTTGTGTTTAGACATGATAAATAACATAGAGATTATTTAGATTATTACAGGGGTATTTCCAAACGTTGCATGCAATCGCTAAGCAAGTTTACGTACAAGGCTTGAGCACCAGAGATGTTTGCGTTCATGGAGCGTCTTAGAGCCAATCTTCCATAGAAACCAAGGGACTGGCAAAGCACAGTTACAGAAGCAGCCTGTTGCCATTATTACCAAAGAGTCATTATGTGGCAACAATAATTGTACTAGAATGTCTCCTGCTGGTAATTGGAAGATTCTTCATTCCATGCTTTCTGCAAATGGTCTTAGAAAAAAAAAAGATTATTTTTTAGAGTTCAAAAATGCAATTACATTTTTCTACTAAGGAATTTTCTGAGGATTATGCTAAATCAAAATATGTTTTGTTGAGATTTTAATTCTCAATGTTTTCAGAAGGCTGTCACATAATCGCTATTCTGATGAGAGGAAAGACTGATCAAAAACATTGTATAAGGCAGAAACAGAATTAAAAATGAGGTCAGCTGCAAGAGACTGCTGTTCTAGTTTGTCTTCCATTGCTGTGACAAAACACTCTGACCGACACCAACTTGGGGAGGAAAGGGTTTATTCAGCTTACATCTCCTGGGTCACAGTTCATCACTTAGGGAGCCCAAGGCAGGAACTCGGGGCAGAAACCTGGAGGCAAGAGCTGAAGCACAGGCCATGGAGGAATGCTGTTCACTGGCTTGCTCCCTTGGCTCATACCCAGCCTGCCTGGGTATACAGTACACAACAATTGTCCAGGGTGGCACCACTCATTTTGGCCTGGGCCCTCCCACATTGCTCAACAATCAAGACAATACTCCACAGATGTGACCACAGGCCAATCCAATGGAGCCAATTCCCCAATTGAGGCTCCCTCAACCCAGGTGTGTCAAGTTGGCACTAAAGCTATCCAGCAAAATTGACCCCTTGTCAACTTGACACACAAAACACATCTCTATTAAACCACTACCTCTCCAGTTCTTATCCCCAAAGTATGATGTTAACATTAATCACAACCTAAGACAGTACAACCTTAAAAGCCCCACAGTCCTTAAAATGTCCAACCACTTAAAAGTTCAGTCTGTTAAAAGTCTCTTAACTGTGGGTTGCTGTAAAATCCAAAACAAGTACTGTCTTATTTCAAAGGGAAGAATCAGGCACTCTCAAACAAAACCTAAGTCCAGCAAAGTAGCTCAAGCCTGGACACCTGGGACTCACTCATGATCTTCTGGGCTCCAAAGGGTCTTGACAGCTCCTCCTCTCCAACTCTGCCATCCGTGGCACATTCAACTCATCTCGCGGGCCCAGGCTGACTCCATTTCACACCTTCTGGTGCTCTTGGTGGTCGTCCCATGGTCCTGGCATCTCCAAAAAGCTGGGGTCGCCACTGAAACTGAGGCAGCATCTTCACCAATGATCTCTTCTGACCTCTCCTGGTGCAAAGCCTCAGCTTCTCTCCATGACCCCTGCAATCCTGGGGTCTTCACTGCAACCGAGATGCACTTTCACCAATGTTCTTTCCTGACTTCACACAGTGCCAAGCCTCAGCTGCTCTCTGTGACCCCCTCAAATTTCAACACCAGAACCATATAAGAGACTCTTACACACTACCAAGACCTGCTTCTGGCTTGAGATGGGGGCTCAGGCCCCTTCTGGAACACAGCTTCTATGTACCGAACCTGAAGAAATTCTTCACAGAAGATTTCACCACAGTGATGCTGGTCTCTTGTTACTTACAGCTGATTTTCCAGCCCCAGCTAACCAGCATCAATTGTCCCAGTACAACAAAGATTTCACTTCAGGTTCTGGTCTCTTTTATTTACAGCTGATTCTTCAGCCCTAGCTGACCAGAACCCACAGATTAAACAGTCCTGATGATCTCTGCTTCCCTTTGAAACTAGAAACTTCACAAGCCAGGCCTCCATCTTCTACAAATCCTTCAGCAAAACTGCTCTAAGCTCCACAGCAACGATCTTTAGGCATTCAATGATCTTCCCAGCCCAAAGTTCCAAATGCCTCCACAATCTTTCCCCAAAACACCAAGGTCAGGTCTGTCACAGTAATAGCCCACTCTCTGGTACCAATTTCTGTTCTATTTTGTCTTCCATTGCTGTGACAAAACACTCTGACCAACACCAGCTTGGGGAGGAAAGGGTTTATTCAGCTTACATCTCCTGGGTCACAGTTCTCAGGGAGCCCAAGGCAAGAACTCAGGGTAGGAACCTGGAGGCAGGAGCTGAAGCACAGGCCATGGAGGAGTACTGTTCACTGGCTTGCTCCCTTGGCTCATGCCCAGCCTGCCTTTTTATACGGTATGCAACAACCTGCCCAGGGTGGCACCACTCATTGTGGGCTGGGCCCTCCCACAGTGCTTGACCATCAAGACTACTCCACAAATGTGGCCACAGGCCAGTCCAATGGAGCCAATTCCCCAATTGAGGCTCCCTCAACCCAGGTGTGTCAAGTTGACACTAAAGCTATCCAGCACAACTGCCTTTCATCCCAGAGTGAAAGGAAGATGGATGTGCAATGCTGTTTCATAGGAGGCTGATGTCCTTTCTCTCATCAATACATTACTTGCCTTATAAGGTGCTATGTATGTTATGAGATTTTCATACTTATATATCATTATGCACTTCTCCCATCTGTCCTCCTCTGTTGTCTTCCCTATTTATTGGTCTTCTTCCTCTCATCACACACTCCCTGCTCTCTCTGTTATCTTACCACAACAGATCACACACTGATTCCACACATGAGATACAACATTGAAATTTTGTCTCTCTCTCTCCTTCATTGTTTCATACTCCACCCTCTCTTTAGAGATCTTCCTCATAATACAGTTTTTACTTTTCTGTAAGAACATAGATATTTAGATCTAGATTCTACATAAGGGAGAAAATTAATATATTTTCCTCTTTTTCTGAACCTCAAATTCCTATAGATGACATCATCTCATTACTATGGGCTAATAATTGTCCATTGCATGTATATGCAATGGACAATTATATATTTATATATAAATAGACAATTATATACACACACATTTTCTTTGTTCATTCATCACGTAATTGTCATCTAGGCTGGTTCTATTTCTCAGCTATTCGTGAACAGTGCTGCAAGCTACATGGAAGGGCAGTTCCTCTCTGATACATTGACTTAGTTTTGCTTGAGTGTTTGGTCAGAAATGATGTATTTGGCTGATGTGTGATTACACGAGGCAACACAACTTTAAAATGGTTCTGTGACATTAATGGTTATTCGTTGTCTGAATTTTGTAAATATTATTCTCTAAATATGCTTGAATCATCTTAGGAATATTTAGTATTTTTCCTACTGCTGAGAATAACTATAAACATTGGCTGCTAAGTCTCCCTGCTTTTGAACACATTCTTTGTGAACTTTATTTTTTTATTTTGTTTAATTTTATTTATTTTTGTATGTGTATGAGTGTACTGTATGCATGTAGGTTTGTGCACCCGTGCCAAGCAATGCCGCGGAGGTCAGAAGAGGGTGTCGGATTCCCCTGGAACTGGAGTTCTCCTGGAACTGGAGTTTCAGACGGTTCTCAGCCGCCATGTGGGTGCTGGGGATCGAACCCGGGTCCTCTGTAAGAGCAGTCGGTTCTCTTAACCGCTAGGCCATCTCTCCAGCCCCTCTTTGTGAACTTTAATACTAACTAGCAGATCAGCTTGAAATTTCACAGAGCCCTGCTATGCTTTGTAGTTACACACCTGTAGACATGGGAGACTTTATGTTATTATTAAATTTTATTCTTGCTTTAATTCTTTGACACTGTCATATTGTATACAATGAACTTTAGAGGTTTCTACCACCACCATGCTCTCTCTCATCTCTGTCCCTCCTCCCTCTCCAGCTGAAACCTTTCTTCCCAACAACTCAACCTCCTACTTTCTTGCTTTGAGCGTGTATGGCCCAAAGACTTCAGTTAGGGTTCCTCCAATAAGCATGGATAGGAAGTTGTTTTATGAAGCTCTGGCAACTCATCTCTGGCTCCACCACATTGGGTACTTTTGTGTGTTCCTCTGAGTCTTTCCATATATATATATATATATATATATATATATAATAATATATATATATAATTTTAAAAGACTAGTTTCCTAAAGACACACTGATACTTCTTACCACAGTACTAGTAATAAATTCCTGTAAGTTCTGTTTACACTTGATCATCGCATTTTTGCTTACTGTTGAATAACAGTTCATTTAGGGCTGGAGAGATAGCCTAGCAGTTAAGAGCACCAACTGCTCTTGCAGAGGATCTGGGTTCGATCTCCAGCACCCACATGGGGCTAAGAACCGTCTGTAACTCCAATTCCAGGAAAACTCCAGTTCTAGGGGAATCTCAGACCCTCTTCTGACCTCCACAGCATTGCACGACATGGGTACACAAACCTACATGCAGACAGTACACTCATACACATACAAAAATAAATAAAAAATTAAAAAAATTCATTTAAATAAACATTACTTCTAAAAACATAAGAACTCTCAGAAAGCCAATACCAAGATTTTTTTTATTGTTTTTTGTTTGTTTGTTTTCTTTCATTTGTTTCCTTCTAGAGTCTCAGCAACAAATAGGATTCCTTAACATGGTAAGAAATTTAAAAAAATAGCTGAATTGCATCAAACAAAGAAGTGTTAAAAACATGTTGCTTCTCCATTGGTCACACCTATTTTTTGCATAGCATTCTTTCTAAGAATTATATACCCTCTTCTATAGTTTAGATTCTGTATATTTTCATAAGATTCATGTGTTCAAGGAGTGGGCATTGGGGTATCAGCACTGAAAGACAGTCAGACATTTAAGATATAAAACCTCTTCTATGATTTTGATTCTGAGTTTTCCTAAGATTCTTGTGTCAAAGGCCTGGACCTGGGGGCATCAACTCTCTTGGTTTCCTTTGACGTGTGGTTGTGGTGTCTTTTGTATGTGTTTCTGCCATCTGCTCTGAGGCTCTGGTCAGAGCCTCTACTATGCTTCTTGGACTTTTAGCCTCTAGAATTGAGAGCTGAATAAACAAATAATTTTGCTTTATGACATAAACCTACCTCAGATATTTTGTTGTGGTTATAAAATCTGACCAACACGATGAAAAACACTCTGCATTCTCATTTCAAAACTATGCATATTCTGTATCTTTTGTTACACAGATAATTTGATTTTTGATTTATTTTCTAGGTGATATGATGACAGTATTATGTCAACATATGTTGAGAAACATCCATAGGCATTTAGTACTTTTATCTGTAAACCAAAGAGAGGGAATGTAAGGCCAGAGGGTAAGACATGGAGATGTGGTTTTGCTAAGAGGAAACACAAATTTTTTCAGACAATATAAGTCAGGATTCCATTCAAAGTGATTTTAAATCCTTAAAGAAAACTATTCACCTTGACATGATCAAACCCATAATTGTTTCCTAAGGGTTAGAACTCCCACAGTTTGTCTGAATTAGCACCACGTTTTGGGTGAGCTGAGCATTCTTCCCTCTTTATTTGGATGTGATTTCTCCTCAGAAGCCTGGATCCATTCAGTAAGGTCTTCACCGGGAGAGTTCATTTGACATCCAAAATGCACCCCAATTTCCGTGGCCTACTCTAACTTTTAATCTTTGCTTGGCAAACTTGTTCTATTCATTTTGTTGCTGTTGTTTGTAATGACAGTACCAATAGCAAGCATCTTAAAATTTATTCTGCCTTCTTCTCTTTTATCTAATTCCTCTCCACAAATCTCCTACCCATCATCAAGCTATGTTGACTAACTTACTCTGCAAAACATACCCACACCTGATCACAATTTTCCCCTTTCCAAAACTAGTGTATTTTAACAGTTAACATTATTGTAGTTAGAATGCCACATCTTTACCCCTGATGTCTCTTTCTGGGGCACACCAATTACACAATATGACATGTAAAATCTTCTATGGAATAAGACTTCTTATTTTCCTGCTCAAAACATTCAGTCTCTTGCCTTATGTATGAGAAATAAACTTCAACTATTTTCTCTCATTCAAAATCTCTGCCTGGGTTAGGTCCAGTGACATGTATATCTGTAATTCCAATGTTCAGAGGGCTGAGGCAGGTGTACTGAAAATTCAAAGCCAGCCTACATGACATAGTGAGATCCTATCTGAAAATTAAATAAAGTCCTACCAGACGATCTCTTGCTTATATCATCTTACTTTAGTCTTCTCCCCAAAACGACATTTCAGGCAGACTGACCTTTCTTCTTTCTCTCTCTCCTTTCTTGAGTATGTCAGGCTTGCTTCACCCTGAGGACCTCTGTATTAACTCTGCTTGGAACCCTCTTCAGCTTGAAGTTCACATAACTGAGTCTTAGATTAAATATCATCTCCGTAGAGAGCACATGGACCATCTAATTTAAAATAGATGATCATCATGCTAATCTCTATCAACTTCCTATGTACTTCTAAATAAGTTATTTGATAGATTTGTATCAGACTCTATGGATTACTACATATTCCATTTTTTACTTTAAGTGCCTTCTATTAGGAACATTATTTTATTCAATGTTCCATTCCCAAGATTCAAGAACAGTGTTGGTTCTGTACTAAATTTTTATTGGTAAAGTGAAAGACATAAATAAGTTTGGGGGCTATTCATGTTTTGTCTTTTAGTGAAGGTTGAGTTTTTAAATAATTATCTTGAGCTATATGAATTATAATTTTGCCTATATTTCTAATCCTTATTTTGAAAATTAATATATCATATTTTAGCTTGGACTTTACAATCTTTACTGACATACAATTAACATAAGATTATAGAGCAGTTCTAAGCATATAAATTATCACTCTATACTTTTACTTGCTAATATCCTTATTAGTATCAAAACCACTTGTTAAACTGTGCAACTTCCCAAGCAGAAATCCTGATATGGTGGATGCTGTGGAGATTTTTAGGTGTTAAATTTATATTTTATCTCCCAATAATGCTTGAATGGATTAACACAGTCACAATTTTAAGGTTATCCTTTTCCTAGTTAAATCACAATAAATGAGTATTTTTGCAGTTTCTTATTTATTACTTTTATTGAGCATTTATACATTTAATACAATGATTCCTAATCAAATTTACCACCCCCATGCCCCAACCTCTCATTAGAACTCATGCATTACATCATCCAAATTAAGTCCTAGCCAGCTAAGCTTTTTATTTTTTAATACTTTTATTGATAAATTGTGTATTTCAGTCATTATCTTTCAGTCCAATTTAGACACATTCCCCTCTCCCTGCCCCCACCCCACTCCTGTTCATGCCTTCTGCCATACATGTCTTGCATCCTTCTCTCAGTCTTTCCAAAGTTTATCCCTGCAGAGGCTTGTTGTTTTAGGCAGAATTTAACTGTGTCATTTAGCTCTTTAACCCAGTCTTTATGCTGTTATAACCTCCCCTTTGTATTGCTCCAACATATGTCTATATAATTGTCACATAGGCATCAAAATTATGACCTCTGAGAATAAACTATGTCAATTTCCAAGTATGATTAGGAATTCACATTTTCCCCCATTAATTACTCTAAAATATATTACCCTAAAATATGAATACATACCTTCCACCCGTATACAGTAACTACAGATTCTGAAAATAAGTGGTACGTAGATTCTAGAGCCTGTTAAGAGATTTACATTATAACAACACAGTTGCTTTCAAATAAGAAGAAATATAACAATAATGTTGTACATCTTGCCTTTCAACTGGGGATTTATTTGGTGTTCAAATCCACAAATGAGCAAAATCATTTGCCAGTTGGTTTTCTGGGACTGTGTTACTTCACTTAGCATAATGGCTTTGAATTCCATCCATTTACCTGCAAAGTTCATGATATCATCTTTCTTTACCACTGCATAGAACTCCATTGTGTAGATGTACCACATGTTATGCACTGGTCTGTTGAGGGGCATTTGGGTTAGTTCCAGCTCTTCACTATTATGAAGAGAGCTTCAGTAAACATGGCTGTGCATGTATCTTTGAGGTAGGATGTGTCTTGTGGGTATATACCCAGGAGTGGTATGACTGGGTCATTTTGAGTCTTTTAAGGGTTCTCCATACTGCTTTCCATAATGGTTGTACAAGTTTACATTACCACCAGCAGTGGATGAGTGTTTCTCTTTCCACTCAACCTCTCCAGCATTTGGTGTCATTTGTTTTCATGATCTTAGCTATTCTTACTGGAGTAAAATGAAATCTTAAGGTCATTTTAGCTTGGATTTTCTTAATTATTAGCAACTTTGAACAGTTTTTAAGATATTTCTAAGCCATCTTTACTTCTTCACTGGTGAAGTGTCTGTTCATCTCTTTACTCCATCTTTTGGGTAGGTCATTTTTTCTTCTTTGTGTTTTGAGTAGTCTGTATATTCTGTATGTTAATGCTCTGTCAGATGTATCACTGGTGAAGATTTCCTCCCACTTTGTGGGTTTTCTCTTCACTTCCTTGATTTTTTCCTTTGCTGTACAGAAGATTTTGAGTTTGATGTAGTCCCATTTGTCAACAGTTGACCTTATTTCCGGTGCAGTTGCTGTCTGATATAGTAAATCTTTTCCTATGCTTATGTCTTGTAGGTTGTTGCCAATTTTTTCGCCTATCACCTTCAGGGGTTCGGTTTCAAGTTGAGATCTTTGATCCACTTTGAGTTGATTTTTGTACAGGGTGAGAGGTAGGGATTTAATTTTATTTTTCTACAAATGATGATCCAGTTTTGCCAACACCATTTGCGGAAGATGCTATGCTTCCTCCATTGAACATTTTTTTGCCCAGGATGTCCTTCTGTGCAAATTCATTGACTGGAGTCTAGTCAGCACACCTAGAAATCTTAGGTAAGGCATTCTCTTCCTCACCCACCAGTAATTAGTCTCCAGTTGTTGTCAGTCCAGATCCAGTCTCCTAACCATTTTTGTTGCTACACTCTGAGACCTCATCTGAGTTGGCATGGGTCCCATGCTTGATGCCAACCCTGCCACAGCTTCACCTGTGTGCCTCTGCTTCCATATATTCATGAACCAGCCCTGGCTCTAATCGTCTTTCTACCCCCTCTTCCCTGAGCTGTGGGTGGGTGAGGTTTAATATAGGAATCCTATCCAGAGACACATACTCTGGAGGATTCCAGTGTTTGAAACTTGGTCAGTAGTGGGCTTCTGTTTGCATTAAGCTCTATATAAGGAGGCTTCACTGGTGAGAATTGGTGTGCACTCATGTTATCTATGCCCCTCATTCCCCAATGTTCCATGAGTCTTGGGTGTAGCATCACCTGTAAATGTGTCTCTTAAGATTGGTCATCTTTCAGATGGATATTTTCTGTGTCTGATTCTGTCATAACCACCATCTGTTGCAAAGAGAAGCTTTATTGATGAGTGGTGCAGGGTATGCTTGTCTGTAAATATAACATTCCCTATTTAGCGTATAGTAAAAATTTCATTTGTCTGGTAATAAGACAGGGATTGGGTTTTCTCTAGGATCTAGGTCCTCTCCAGCCCTGTCCAATTGGATGTTTATAGTGCCACCCATAAATTCATTCCGATTGAGAGAGTTTTACGTCAAATTACATAGCTTTTTCTTAGCCCCCAGGTAACAGTGACACTATTACACCAATAGAGTTTGTTGTTCAGGTCATTATGGTTAGTAGGCTTTAGGCCTGGGTTGTACCATTGATTGATTTTCTCCCTTACCATTGTGCATACTATCGAGAATTATGAGTGCTAAACTTCAGGAAGAAGGCTTCCAAGTCAGTTCCTCCTCCATTACTGTAAGTCTTATTCTTGAAGTATGTCCTGTCTTGAGCAGTAGGGTCTCATTTTCTAGTTCTGGGAGATAATCAATAGCTTTGTCGATAGTTTGTGTTATTTTGAGAGTCTCTTGGATCACTCTCACCAGTCACCCAAAAGGAGATGACTTCTGTGTGATACTGTGTTCCTTGCCATACAGTCCGCAGATAGAAGTGTGCACTAATGTTCAGACATTGAACATGCATTTGTCATGCAGTCTCAGGGGCATCACATTGTTCTCCAGGTTTCCTAGCAACCCAAGATCCACTTAGTTCTATCATTTCTTCATCCCTCTCACCTCCCTCCTCCTTCCCCATCCCTGGTACACCATTATCCCCACCTTTTCCCTCTTCTGAGTTTCCTTGTCGCCCAACATGCCCCTACCTGTTCCTCTTTCCTCCCCTCCCATTTCATCGTTCCCACTTTCTCCACATCCCTACTAGTAACATCCACTCCTTACTAACCCCAGCCTTTGGGTTCTTTCTTTTCTTTTACCTCTATGTGTCCTTTCCAATGTCTTGGCTCCGGGTGTTACATCCAGATAGATAATCATGTATAGGAGACTGGTGCTCTAATCCACATATTTTCGTATTGAATTATTAATGGGAATTTTATCATTTTTTACATGTCAGGGCCTGGAGAGATGGTTCAGTGATTAAAAGCACTGACTGCTCTTGCAGAAGACAAGGGTTCAAATCTCAGCACCCACTTGGTGGCTACCAATCTTCCATTAACTCCAGTTTCAGGGTACCTGGTGCCCTCTTCCGACCTCTGTGGGTACTGCATGGCATGAGTGCAATTCCAAGCATGCAGACAATAAATATACTTATACACATAAAATAAAAATAATAAGTAAAAAGTAAAATAGACACACACACGAAAACACTGGCAATTGGCTTGTTTTTGTCCTTTAGTATGAATTGTAATATTTACAAACAAATCTAATGTTTAAAAATATCTGCATCATCAAATAGAAGTATTTCTATCTGAAATAGTCATTTTACTTGTGCTTTTATTTTATGAAGAATCTACATATTTCCTTTCCCTTCTTGATTTTTGTGAACTAGAACACTGTTCGTTGCAAAAGGTATTTGTAACTCATACACACGTCCTTTTGTGGGTGTCCTGTGCACATGGGGTACTTATTCCTTTCGTTATAAAAGCCAGAGAAGTGGTTATAAAGGAGAAGAAGAAAATGATGAGGATGATTCAGTAAGCCAGAGGATTGAAGAGCATACCCATGATGGGTCAGTGGCATAATCCATTGCAATGAAGAATAGAATTTTTATCAATGTTCCTTGTCCCGGGGTGCCCATTCAAGAGTAAATCATATTGCTGATTATAGTCTATAAAAAGATTTTGGAGTTTTCTAATGGGAGTAATTATTTTTCCTTGTTCTGTGTTACAGACCTCAGACATACTGATTTTCAGTCATACCAACTTAGAAATAATATATGTTCAGCTAAGTTGAAGCTCTTGATCATGTCTCATGAAACATAGACCATGGATGACAGCATATTGGAAAGATTTGCCTTCTACTATAAAATTCAATACAAAATTATGTGAAATACATTTTGCTATCATTGAAAATAAACTATAATATTTGAAATAATAGTACGTTTTGAAATAATAGTACATTTTAATTCACACATAATGTGAGCTTGTATCATAAGATGTAAGAATTGAGTATTCAGAGAAAGCAGCTGATTATGAAGTTTTTTATTGCTGTTTCCTTATTCTTGTGTGTATGTGATATTTATATAGGCAAATTTTGGAACAATACCAAAGTGTGTGGGGGGGGGACAACAACATAAAGACTGACTGATATAATTAAATTTTGCCCAAAACAAGAAGCCTCTGCAGGGAAAAACTTTGGAAAAACTGAGAGAAAAATGCAAGAGGTGTATGGCAGAAGGCAGGGAGAGGAGAATGTGTCTAAATTGGACTGAAGGATGATATATGAAATGCACAAATCATCAATAAAATATAAATTAATAAAAAATAAACACAATATGTACAAAAAAGTACCTTTTCCATATCAAATACCATTGCAACACTGGTGCCAAATTCTAAAAATTAATACTTAATGCTATGAAATATGAGGTATCTAATCATAATGAAATTCAATCATAACAGTTATTGTGGACTCAAAAAGGAATTTGAGTCTGGACAACTGGAATACATATTAGCTCCAGTTTTGTATTTTTGGAGGCTGTTCATTCATTCATTATGAAGGAGCCAGGCTCTGGGAGTTGGGTCACTTCAGAAAAAATATTTCATAATTCATATGCATTATCGCCAAACCATCTAGTCTTACCAGGCAAGATTCAGTTGATCCTTATAGAACAAATATAAAACACAAACTTGAAAGCAGTACTCAGCAAAGTTCTCAGAATAAGTATTTCCAATTTTTTTCTCCAGTTCAGGTTCAGTGAGCCTTTATCTGAAGCTAGAAGAACAAACAGCAAACTATGGTGAACTACATAAATAATTGCTTTTTAAAAATAATGTGTACTCCTGCAAGAGATAATTTTCAGCCCAGGTTTGTAACTGATGTGAAAGATATACTATAGAGAATGGGACATTCAAGTCCAGGGAAAATGTGGTTATTTGTCTCACAAAAATTGAACTACACTCACATGCTGGTTAAATGTGAATGATTAATGAAGAGAAAGAAAAATAGAAAGAAATAACAGATAATGAGAAAAATCCCTCATCTGAGAAGATGAGGGGGAGAGACAAAGACAGAGACAGTGAGAGATAGAGACCAATATGCAAGCAGTATCCAGAATAGCATTCCAAAAAAAAAAAATCTAGCAGTTTTCAAAAGTAAAACTGAAGGCACTGAAGCTTATTTATTTATAGTATTTCAGTATTTATTCAAATCACTTTTCTTCTGTTTTGGATCCTGAAGAAACTGTGTTCAGATAAAGGAAAAACATTTTTCAGCCCAACTGAAATACTAAATGATTCCATGTTATTTTCCCTTGTGGGAATTAAAGGAATCTTGCAAAGTTTTGTTGCAGTGCTGAAAATTTAGATTTGAAAATTCAATACCACAGATGTAATCACAGCCAGACACTAATTAAGCAGCCAGCCAAATCTGGTCCTGGAAATGCATATGCATATTTCTTGACTTTGGTGGGAAAAATTTGTGTGTTTCAAGGGCAGACTTCAGTCAAAATTTTATTGAAGGATGCAGAAAGAAAATGCTTTTAAATATGTCATTTTAATTCAAGAATGCCATTTAAGTGTAAACTGTTTATAATTTTTGAGTCATATAAGGGAAGCTGTAGCAATTTTATGATTTTTCCTGTATTTACTGAAATACAGTTATTCATAACTGTCTTCTTCCCTCCCTGCCTCCCTTCCTTTAATCCGTCCTTCCTCCTATCCATCTGTCCTTCCTTCTTTGTCCTTCTCTCTCCTCCTTTCCTTCCTCCTCCTCCTCTTCCACCTCCTTCTCCTTTTTCCTTCCTCCCCCTTCTTTTCCTCCTCCTCCTTTTCCTTTTCTTCTTCCTCCTCCTTTTCCACCCCTTCTTCCTCCTTTTTCTCCTCTTCTTTTTATCCTCCTCCTCCTCTTGTTTGCTTTAAAATAAGAGAGAGGAAGCTTAGGAGGATCATATATAGTCCAGGGCACAAGATTCTGTTTTTCAAATGTTTTCTATTTCCATTTCTGGTTAGGTTTAGAAGGAAAATGGGTGACCAGAGAATACTCTCTAAATTCAAACCCACAAAGTCTTGTTGGAAAATTACCCTTAGCAATGTTGCTCCATAGCCTCACATAAGAATCTCGGTTTTTGTCCATGACTTTTAATTCATTTTAATATCTAGAACACATGAGGCAAATTTGAACCTTTTCATCTTTTTTTAAAAACTCTGATTGAAGTTTTGTGCATTTCATACATCACTTCTCAGTTCAGTCCAGACTAATTTCCTCCTCCATGCCCCTGCCCCTCCCAAGTTCATGCAGTCTGACATACATGTCCTGTTTCCCCTCCTGAGTCTTTTCAAAGTTTTTCAAACGAGAAGATTAATTTTGGGGGGAAGAACTCTACTGCTTCAGTCAGTTCCCTGTCCCAGGTCTTTTGTTGTTGTTTCCTCCAATCCTTATTGCTTCAACATATGCATTTATGTATGTCACACATGTACTGAAATCGTGTCATCTGAAAATAAACTGTATGTTATTTCCAAAACATTTCAGGATTCACATTTTCCCTTTTAAATTTGTATTGCTCTAAAATATGCAAACATATCCTCCACCCGTGTACTAAAATTATAAAGTCTGAAAATAGGTAGGTTAATTCTAGAGCCTATTACGGGATTCACATTCTAAGAGCACAGTTGCTTTTAGATAAAGAGAAATACGACATTAATATTACTCAGTTTGCCTTACTTGATGCTAGCATCCAGAAATGAAGGATACCATTTGCCATTTGTTTTTCTGGGACTGTGTTACCTCACTTAGCATAATATCTTCTAGTTCCATCATTTTACCTGTAAACTTCATGATGTCATCTTTCTTTACCACTACATAGAATTCCATTGTGTAGATGTACCACATTTTCTCTATCCACTCATCTGTTGAGGGGCACTTGGTTAGGGTCCAACTCTTTGCTCTTGTGAAGAGAGCTGCAGTAAACATGGCTGTGCAATAGGATGAGTCTTGTGGGTATATACCCAGTAGTCCTATGACTGGATCAGGTGGTAGGCTCATATTCAGTCTTTTAAGGGTTCTCCACACTGTTTTCCATAGTGGTTTTATGAGTTGACATTCCCACCAGGAGTGGATGAGTGTTCCCCTTTCCCTGAAACCTCTCCAGCATTTGGTATCATTTGTTTTCTTGATCTTAGCCAGTTTATTGGATTGAGATTATATCTTAAAATGGGTTTAATTTGCATTTCCATAATTATTAATGATGATCAACACTTGTGGTGGTTTGAAAGAGATTGTCCCCCACAGGCTTTAAGTATTCAGACATTTTGTCTCCAGTTGTTGGCACTGTTTTTGGAGGTCTTAGAAGGTGTGGCCGTGCTGGAGGAAGTACGTCATCTTGGAGCAGGCATGGTGAGTTTAACAAGCCTTGTGGTATCCAGTCTCCCTGTCTCTGCTTCCTGTGCTCATTGTTTTTATGACTATAGCCCTGTAGTATGGTTTGAAGTCTGGTATAGAGATCCCCCCTGTGTAGCTCTTTTCAGTCAGGGTTGTTTTGGCTATTCGGGGTTTTTTGTTTTTCCAAATGAATTTAAGGTCTTTTTTTCCAAGCCTGTGAAGAAACTTTTGGGGATTTTGATTGGAATTGTGTTAAATCTATATAAGAGTTTCAGTACAATGGACATTTTTACAATGTTAATTTTCCTAATCCATGAGCATGGGAGGTTTTTCCATCTTCTGAATGTCTTCTTCAATTTCCTTCTTTAAAGGTTTAAAATTTTTGTTGTAGAGATCTTTGGTGTCTTTGGTTAGGTTTGTTCCTAGGTATTTTATTATTTTTGAGGCTATCGTGAGTGGAAAGGTCTCTTTGAAGTCTTTCTCCAGTTGCTTGTTCTTGGTATAAAGAAAGGCCATTGATTTTTTTTTTTTTAGGTTAATTTTGTATCCTGCCACTTTGCTGACACTGTTAATCATTTCTAGGAGTTTTCTGGTGGAGTTTTTAGGATTGCTTAAATAAACAATCATATCATCAGCAAATAGCAACTTCCTCTTTTCCAATTAGTACTCCTTTAATTTTCTTTTCTTGCCTTATTGCTCTAGCAAGTGTTTCAAGCACTCTATTGAAGAGGAGTGGTGACAGGGGGCAGCCTTGCAGAGTTCCTACCTTTAAAAGAAAAGTTTCTGTCATTTCCCCATTTAGGATAATATTGGCTGCGGGTTTCCTGTATATGGCTTTGATTACATTGAGGAATGATCCCTCCAATCCAATTCCTTCTAGGACTTTAAGCATGAAGGGATGCTCGATTTTGTCAAAGGCTTTTTCAGCATCAATTGAGATGATGGTGAGGTTTTTGTCTTTCATTCCATTTATGTATTTGATGATGTTTATTGATTTTCATATGTTGAACCATCCCTGCATCTCTGGTATGAATCCAACTTGGTCATGATGTATGATCTTCTTGATGTGGGTCTGTATGCGATTTGCCAGTATCCTGTTTAGAATTGTGGCATCTGTATTCATTAGGGAGATGGGTCTATAATTCTCCTTTTTAGTTGTATCTTTGCCTGGTTTTGGTAATAGAGTGATGCTGGCTTCATAGAAATAATTTGGGAGAATTCCCTCTGATTGTATCCTTCTAAGTAGTTTCCATGATAATGGTTGTAGGTCTTTTTGAAATGTTTTATAGAATTCTGCTGTGAAACTGTCTGGGCCTGGGCTTTTTTTAGTTGGGAGATTTCTTATTACATCTTCAATTTCTTCATTTATTATGAGTCTCTTTAAGCTGTCGATCTCTTCTTGGTTGAGCTTTGGTGATTCCCAGGATTTCAAATATTCACCCATTTCTTCTAGGTTTTCAAACTTGGTAGAGTATAGGTTTTTGAAGTATTCCCATATGATTTTCTGGATCTTTTCCTTGTCTGTTGTGATATTTCCCTTTTCATCACAGAGTGTATTGATTTGGAGTTGTTCCTTCTTTCTTTTGGTTAACTGGGCTAGAGGTCTGTCTATCTTGTTTATTCTTTCAAAGAACCAACTTTTGGATTCATTGATTTTTTTTGTACTGTTTTCTTTGTTTCTATTTCATTGATTTCTGCTCTGATTTTTGTAATTTCTTCCTGTCTGTTGCATTTAGGGTTCATCTGTTGTTGCCTCTCAAGTGCTTTTAGGTGCAGTGTTAGATCATTCACTGTGCTCTTTCTGTTTTTCTAATGTAGGCACCCAGGGCTATAAACTTCCCTCTTAGGACTGCTTTTAAGGTATCCCATAGGTTTTGTTGTGTTGTAATACAGTTATTTGGTACCAGAAGAGTTGGCTGTTGGCTGTGAAGAACCTGACCATATGGATGTTTGGAGAAATGTGGAAGACTTTGGAACTTTGGGTTAGAAAAGCTGTTGTCTACTGTAAGCAGAGCTTAACGGGCCATTCTGGTAGAAGCCTGGAAGAAAGTATTGCTGCAAAAAATGTAGTTCCAGAGGAAAATAAAGACTTAGGCAGCAACTGGGATATTTTGATAAAGGGCCTGGCAGCAGTTTGCCCACAGCCCAAATGTTTGCCTGATGCTAAGTTGAAAAGCAATGGACTAATGTCTTTGGTGGAGGATATTTCAAGACAGCCTAATGTATAAATGGTGGCATGGGTATTAATGGTGAATATTGTACAGATCTACAGTGAAGAAGAGCAGATGGGGCAGAAAGAAATGCAGAATGTACAGTTTGGATCTGACAACCTCACTAGGAAGATTAAAGGTGGGGCCAAGGCATGTGAAGGAGAGGTCCCTTTTGATAAGGAGATTAAAGTGATTAAGGAGAGGCCTAGCTATTTACAAGTAAACAATGGAAAAAGTGAGATTAAAGTGACTGAGGAGAGGCCTAGAGATTTACAAGTTAACAATAGAAACAGTACCTTCAGGGCAAAACCACACCCAGCTAAGCCTCCAATTTTTGAAATGAAAATACTGAAAGCATTTTCTACTCCAACAAGTTCAGGGAAGAGAAAATTTGCAAATGTGGTTAAAGTAGGAGAGAGTCCATCCCGAACTTGCAGCCAAATTTGTCAATTTCATTCACGTGGTTCTGGCTTTAGAGGCACGAAGGATGCAAGAGTGAAGGGGTCATAAGTTCTTCCTCCTCGGTTTCAGAGAGCCACAGAGGCCAGGCAGAGTGCAGCAGAGGCGTCCCTGAATAAAGAAGGCCCTGATAGGCCATTGCGTGAAGCTGTGAATGTGAAGCCTGGTTGGCAGTGAAGACCCCAAGAAGACTTTTGAGATGCCAGAGCTGTGAGATATTTGCCAAGGAGAGCTGCATACAGGGAGTGATACCAGCCTAAAAAAGAGATGTATGTTGCAAGCAAAGCTGGAAGAGCTGAGCCATCTAAACCCTTTGGAAGTCAAGTCCCAGAAGTTGTACATGGAGCTACTGGACATGGTGTTTGCCCTGCTGGTTTTTGGTCTTGATTTAGTCCAATACTTCCTCACTATGCCTCTCTTCCTCCCTTTTGGAATGGGAATGTGTATTCAGTTCCACTGTGTGTTTGGAGTATGTAATTTGCCTTTTGATTTTACAGGAGCTTACAGTTAAGAGATTGGCCTGTGTCTCAGAAGAGATTTTGGACTATAGACTTTTCAATAGAATTGAGACTGGTAAAGACTATGGGGACTTTTAAGGTTGGACTAAATGCATTTTGCATTTTATACGGTCAGGAGGCTATGGGGGCCAGGGAGTGGAATGTGGTGGTTTGAATGAGTGTCCCCCATAGGCTTTAGGTATTCGGACATTTTTTCTCCAGTTGGTGGCACTGTTCTTGGAGGTCTTAGAAGGTGTGGCCATGCTGGAGGAAGTACGTCATCGTGGAGCAGGCATAGTGAGTTTAACAAGCCTTGCGGTATCCAGTCTCCCTCTCTGCTTCCTGTGCTCATTGCGAGATGTAACCCTCAGCTTGCTGCTCCAGCCCTGGCCACTATGCTTCCTGCCACAATGGACTCTGATTCCCTGGAACCATCAATCATAAGCTCAAATAAACTCTTCCTCTTGGTATTTTATCACAGCAACAGAAAAGTAACTAATACAACATTTTTAAAGATGTTTCTCAGCCATTTTTACTTCCTCACTTGTGCAGTCTCCATCTCTTGAGTGGGTGATTTGATTTCTTACCTCTTTGTTTTTTGAGTAGTTTATATATTCTGGAAGTTAATGCTCTATCAGATGTATTGCTGGTGAAGGTTTCCTCTCACTTTGTGGGTTTTGTCTTTACTTCACTGATTGTTTCTTTCACTGCACAGAAGCTTTTCAGTTTAAAGAGGTCTCACTTGTCAATTGTCAACTTTATTTCCTGTGCAGCTGCTGTCTGATTTAGAAAGTCTTTTCCTACATCTATGTCTTATAAGTTGCTGCCAACATTTTCTTCTATCGCCTTCAGAGTTTCAGGTTTCACATTGAGGTCTTTGATCCATTTGGAGTTGATTTTTGTACAGGGTGAAAGGTAGGGATTTTATTCCTCTACATGTGGTGATCCAGTTTTGCCAACATCATTTGCTGAAGATTCTTTCTTTCCTCCATTGTGTCTTCTTGGCCACTTTGTCAAATATGAGGTGGCTGAAGTTGTATGAGCTCGTTTGGATCTTCAATTATGTTCCATTGGTCTACAGGTCTGTTTTGTTCAAGTACCAGGCTGTTTTCATGACTATAGCCCTGTAATATAGTTTGAAGTCTGGTACAGTGATACTCCCCCACTCCCGCGCCCTTTGCTCTTTTCTTTCAGGGTTGCTTTAGCTATTCAGAGTCTTTTGTTTTTCCATTTGAATTTAAGGATTTTTTTCCAAGTCTGTGAAGAAACTCATGGGGATTTTAATTGGGATTGCATTAAAAACTCTTTGGGGATATGACTTGAAAAGTTTCTGTGATTGAGTTTCATGTCTTCTTAATTTCAATTTTATGAACTTTTACAATTTCACACAATATATTTTGATGAAACTTAGATAGGCTCTCTAGCTAAACACCCAGTTCTCTACTACCCCCACCCGATTTCATGTTTATATATTCCTTCCCCTTGGCTATGCTGGAATTTTGTTTGCCTTGAAGTTACATGGAACTTACGTGACTGTCACTATTGCTGTGAGTTCCTATCAGTAGCTGCCCAACTTTCTGTTAAACTCTGTTTCCCTTGATCACCTCCACTGACTCTTTCAATCTTTATTTTTTACTTATTTATAGAAATGTTGAGTTCCATGTAGATTTCTTGTCTCTGAATCTGAACCACACACTATGAGAGTCACCTTGTGTTACACAGAAAAATATGTGGAAGTTAGGCAAATCCTGGAATATGAATCACAGTGGAATTAATACACTTTAGCAACATTGCTCACTGTCTAAGCCCCTTTTTCAATCTATATCAAGAAGTAATGAGCATTGATAGCAGTAATGACATAACCAAAACCACAACATGAAAGTACATACACAAAAATCCATAGTCTAATCTTTAACATACAGTGTACTCATTTTTTTAATGTCTTATTTCTCATTTATGTTACTCCTGCTGTAGGATTTTTGGTGCTTTCCTCTTTCTTTCATGCCTTTTCATTTCTTTGATCATCATCCTAGAAGCTACAGAATATATAACCTGTGTACTGTTGTATTATGAATGTTAATGCAAACATCTCAAAATTGAACTGTCACATACATTGCCAACCAGTTTTTCAATATATGTTTTATTAAGTTTTCATCTCTTTCATATAGTACATCTTAATCATATTTAGACCTCTCCCCCATTATATCTGTGTACCCTCCCGATTTCATGCTTCCTTTTTTTATCAAGTAAAGTTTGTTTACCCAGATGCCCCTAAGTCTGAGTTACTGGAGACTATTCACTATCTAAAGTCAACTCTACTTCACCAACAGTGATTGGCTGCCAACAGTTCCTTGGCTAATATTGGTGCCTCAGTTCTAGGCTGGGTTTTTGTCTGTACCTATCATTTTTGCTATACAATAATAATAAAATTCAAATAACTTGTAGCAGTCCCATTAACTCTCATACAAAAATTAATTTTTCCACATTTACGATCTCTTTCATGTGTCAAGATTTTATGGACTGTAACAAGGGAATTCACAATTATTCCTCCCTATACATTTTAATGGCCCTTGGGATTCTGAGAGTCTCAGCAGGTCAGATGGCCTGCTGTCTGTGGAGTCCCTGTGAAAGGGTCCTTTCAGAAAAATTATTCTTCTCAGGAAGGCTAAGATTTCAGAGTCAATTAAATTGGGCTACATGGCAGTGTCTGTCCACTAGCAGGAAGATGGCAGCTATACTTGAGTCCTGACTTTGTCCTGCAAATGATAAAAGCAGGAGGTAGAAAATGGCGGGGCAGCTTAGGACAAAGACCTCAAAAGAATAAATGGCAATTTATCTCTTGGCTGAGAGTTGAAAATTCCTTGGATCTGCCTATAAATCTGTCTCTACTTGAGGCCATAGATGCCAGGACTATCTAATCCAAGGATTCCTCTAGGTATCCCATAGCCAGAGACTGAGGATGTCAGTAAAAGGTCAGGTATTTTCCTTATCATGCCCACATGCTGAGGACATGACCTGGACCTTGTGACCAGGACCTCAAGGAACCTGGACACCTAAAATGAAGACTGAACTTACCAACTCACAGCTCTCTCTCCTCTTCCATCCACTAAATCCTTACCAACTCCTGAGTAATGAGACTCACTGGAATCCCATTCCAGAGAACCCCTGCTGTACAGGAGCCCTGCTCTCTCTGTCCTATGCACCCTATAATAAGATATCCTTACTAAAACTCACCCCCTATTGTGCACTAATTTTATTTTTCAAATTTGGGAGAGAAGACCCTGAAAGCCTCTGACTTGAAGGGGCTTTGGTGGCCATTGAGTTTCCAGGACCCTAGCCTCTCAAGCTAGAGTCTGTTGCTCTCATAGACACCTTGATATTCCTGTATTAGAAAGATTTAAACTGATGCAAGGTTGGGCCATTTTCTTTACAGAACCCAGTTCTGAACCATTAATTCAGTCCACTCTCCTCTCTCTCTGGTGTGTGCTCTAGGACCCAAACTTCTACAGGCATCTTCTGTCTAGCAGTGTCTGGTGATGGAAGAGAGTATTATAGTTTTTTCAGAATTTTCCCAGAGTTTCTACCAGAAAAGATTGGTAAGCTGAATTCAACATTTCAAGTCAGTGTTTGAGGGATTGCTCAGTAGTTAAGAACCATTGCTGCTCTTGCAGAGGAAGTGAGTTTGCTTTTTAACAGCTCACAATTCCCTGTTACTCAAGCTCCAGGGATCTAGTGCCTTCTGGGATCCATAGACAACCCCACACAATTGCACACACACAGACACATGCACACCAAGAATACAAATACTTTTCACTTATTTTTAAATAAACAAACATTTAAAGTCAATAATGACCATATACTTAGCTACAGAGATCACATCATGAACAGTCACCATAAATGGACAAGTTTCAATTGATACAGTAACAACTTAATAAGACAAACACACTTGTCATGGACTGTTTTGACTGGAAAGAATGCATTTGTAAATTTATGTTTCCATCCTCGTTAGTACAGTGGTAAAAAAAAAAAATATGTTCCCAGACTCTACTAGTCAGAGAAATACAGGTACAAAAATTGGCGAATTACATATTCTGTATTCTAAGACATCATTGCTTATTCCCACTTGTAAGTACATTTTAAACTTAATTTTGGTTTCAGTAAATGCTGTAATCGTTATATATTATTTTAATTTAAGCTTTAGGAAAGTCTCCTGTGGTCTGCACAGAAAACATGATCTTTTCACAAAGTCGCAATAAAACTTGTGTTAATCACTAGTAAGCCTCAATGCAATGATCTGCAATGATCGGCTACTGAGTCTTCACTGCAACTCTTACACCTGTGCATGATGTCACTCATTTTTCTGTTAATGTTATAGCCCTGGTGATTTGGAGAGAGAAAAGTAAGTGCCTGGAGCTATCCCTAAATGTCAACCACTTAAGTGGTTTGACTTTTATTTTCTATTTACTTTGGTCAGTGTAAATTTCTGTGGGTTTTGCTGGTTAGGGGAAAGGGGATTTGAGGATCTGTAGTTCCTGGTTATTAATATTTGACTTTGTTAGTGCTATCTGTTTACTGTATGACTTGTGAAATAAAAAAGTGGACAAAATCAGATACCATTCATGTCCTTAAATGCATGGGGCATCCGATCCTGGTACATCAAGCTTGGAGTCGTGGTCTCTATATATTGTACCTGGCTTTAGTTTCACATTTGAATTGCATCAGCCTTTAATCCTTTATATAGTTCATTTCCATACCACTGTACATGTATGTTAAATCAAGAATTTGGTTTTTTTTCTCCACACATTATACCTAGACTATTTAACCTTTTACTTAAATAATGTCAAATTTTATCAAATGCCTAGCCAATAAATCCTAGGACCACTGAACTTAAGACAAGCTTTCTGTAAGGCTGAACTTTTGCTAATTTCTATGTCATCTTCTAAACTAAGGGCAGAGTCAAAGTCCCTCCAATGTTGGATCAAATTCTACCAGTTAGCCTTGTAGAAGCCAACCAAGAGAAAGTTAGCAAAATGTGCATCTATTGTTTGTAATTTGAGACACATCCTTACCACAGGTGGCAATGCCACCTTGTATCCTTAAGTAAATAGCATTATTCATAGGAAGTTCCTCTGGTAAAACATATGCAAATAGAGCCCAGCGTGCATGAATATCACTCTTGTACTCTGCAGTCACTAAAGTACAGCTGCTTACCCTCAATTGCCCCTGTGTACTCATTTGTGATAACTCTAAATCATGGACAACAGCAAATTCAAAGAAGTTACTCTTCACCCTTTATTGTGAATGATGCATATTCATTACTTCCCAGTATCTCTGTAGGTACTAAGCAAAAATTCTACTTTATTTCCTACTGAAAATTGTCTGTGATACATGTCCCAGTTGTGTCCTATTCCTGTCATGAAACACTGACCAAATCCAGCTTGGGGAGGACTGCTTCACTGCATCTTATACTTACAAGTGACAGCTCATCTCAGAAGGAAGCCAGATGGGACCTCAGAGCAGAAGCCTGTAGCAGGAACTGAAGTACCGCGCATGGAGGAACGCATGGGTTTTCTCACTGCAATGCAGGACTTTTGAAAGTTCTAAGCTTCTAAGGCAGCAGAATCTAGCATTTTCCTAGGTAATGTCTTGGTCTCTCCACAGGGACTCCCACTCATTTACCAATTTATTCCAGAGAAATAAGAGATCATTTATTTTTCACACTTAGAGAAGACTGTTGACTCTGACCCGACAATCTGAACAAGTTTCACTCTGCTAGTTGAACCTTGAGTTCTGCCAACGAGTCTGTAGAGTGACCTCTACAGCAGTCTGTAACTCTACCCTGTAACACCTGAAGAACATCTCACAGCACCACGAATGTGGTACACTAAAGTATGTTTAGTGTCTGTAAAGATGATGGACTGTCATATTAAATTATGACAGTGTAACTATACATTAAGAGATGTATACAAAAGCAAACACGCATATTAAATCCCATTTTAATAAAAAGTTCAGACTGTTTCTGGCTAGACCCAACAGTAGGTTAGGAAAAGAAGCTTGGGAGTTTATCTGCAGTGGTTTTCTAACGATTTCTAACTTGTAGTCTTTGTACTTCTTACATGGTGGGCATGACTGGAAGAACATTATTTGGTTGTTGGTAATGCTTCCTAGGTTTCCATTCAGGGCTTCCTATGTGATGAGAAAACAGCATTTCTTGTTAAATAGGGAACTAAGGATCATCTGTGATCTCATATTTCCTTATTTATGCCATCCAAGGAACATGGGAACTTCCTGTTTCCTTTAATCATGTCCAGTAAAAGTTGAAGGAACATCTTCCTTCCCTATATATGGGAAATCAGAATCTTTCACTAAACTATGAACTTAAATAACTGCAGTATTATCATAGAGTAATAAAAATTTGTTCTAGCAAGTTGTCTATTTGTAGCCAAGCTCTCATGGCCCTTATCAACCACCATAACATCACTGTACCATTTTAGTTTATTTAGGACCACTTAGGATATTTTCTTTATTGTTTAAACAGAAATTGCATGTGCTAGTATGTGTGTATGTCTGTGTCCATGTGAATGTGTGTGTGTGTGTGTATGTGTACTCAGAAGTCAAAGGAGGATAACGGGTGCCCCGTTCTATCATAAAACGTTTTCTTTCTACTTTTCCCTACAATTTGCAGTACAGTAAGGTAATGTAACTAACCAGTGATTTAAATAGATCTCTACATCAATCTCAGACTACTTCTAAGCAAAAAGTTGTGTGAACCCCCACTAAATGTTGGATGAGTTCATCTCAGTCAACTACGAAATCACTTTCAAATCCATGGCATTAAGTGGCAGATATTTTAGGTTAAAGTACTTTCTGTTCAAAATCACGAGTCTCGGCATTATATTTGAATAAGAGGAGACTGATTAACAAAATTAAGGGTGCAATTTAAGATTTAGAGATGAACAAAAGTAACTACCACAGACTCCCAAATCTCCAGTGTCCTCAGCTCAGTGATGGCCACTTGCTCACATTCACTTTCCATTCTCTTCAATATCCATCAAAGCAAACTTCCTCAACTCAGTCAGTAGAAAGGCACCTTTGTCATGTTTATTTTCCATCTATTCTTTCTCTTTTTTTCTCCCAATGTATCTACCTTCTTGTGTGAATATCTGTATTCCTCATCACTGAGCCCATGCACAGTCATCAGCATCTTTCCCATTGTCTTCTGAAAGTTTTCTATTGTCCTCTGCTCTCCTGTAATCCCCATGTCCTCCCTGTCGTCCTCCCTTGTCTTCCTCTCCTGTCCTCCTCTATCCTCCTCTGTCCTCTGCTGTCCTCCCTTGTCTCTTCCTGTCCTCTCCTGTCCTCTCTACACCTTCCTCCTCTTGTGTTGAACTTAGCTAATTATTCATCTCTGTACCTAACACAGCCTGTTTAAAGAATGCTGAATTTGGTATATTTCTTTCGTCAGCAGCCAACATTGGGTTGCTTTTTTTTTTTATTAATTTTATTTATTTTTGTGTGTGTATGAATGCACTGTCTGCATGCAAGTCTGTGCACCCGTGTCGTGCAATGCAGAGTTCAGAAGAGGGTGTCAGATTCCCCTGGAACTGGAGTTCTCCTGGAATTGGAGTTTCAGACGGTTCTCGGCCGCCATGTGGGTGCTGGGGATCGAACCCCGGTCCTCTGTAAGAGTGGTTGGCGCTCTTAACTGCCAGGCCATCTCTCCAGCCCCTTTATCTGCAAGTGTGAGCCTCTTTTATGGATATCAGCACCATAGTCATTAAATCATCTGAGAGCATCTTCTTACAAAATTTTCGGTAACTTCAACATCAGCCACAACT
Organism: Rhizomys pruinosus; assembly: GCA_009823505.1. NCBI lineage: Eukaryota > Metazoa > Chordata > Mammalia > Rodentia > Spalacidae > Rhizomys > Rhizomys pruinosus. The sequence continues at coordinate 3,023,519 of VZQC01003599.1, forward strand.
CAAAAGTCCTTATAATTCAACTCTAAATACAATTAGTGAAATGTTCCCTAATTGCTTATTCTGAGACTCCATGCTAGAAGGAGTCCGTCAGGCTTGCATGGGCTTTTCTCTATAGAATGCTTTAGTTGTTAAGAGAAAGTCCTCTGATATACAAGTCATCATATTTGGGATTCAATAGATCTTCCTTACTGAGTCAACAGGGAAATCTAATTTTCCTTCCTATATTGTAGCTACTTCAGATATTGAGATTTTTTTATCAATAGTCAATTAGATATTGAATGGATTAGCTCCTGGACTAAATCAATAATGCCTTGGAATCATATTTTTATTAATTTATTTTCTTTTTTTTGGGGGGGGGGTCTTTTAGAGGCAGGGTCTCCCTGTAGACCCAGCTTTCCTGGAACTCACTCTGTAGACCAGGCTGGCCTTGAACTCACAAAGATCTGCCTGCCTCTGCCTCCCAAGTGCTAGGATTAAAGGCGTGTGCCACCATGCCTGGCTTAATTTATTTTCTACTCTCATTTTGAGTATTCATTTCCTTTCCCCACATCTCGATATCTTTCCTGTAAATCTTCCTATTAAATTGCGGGGCTGGAGAGATGGCTTAGCGGTTAAGAGTGCTGACTGCTCTTGCAGAAGAACCGGGTTCGATCCCCAGCGCCCACATCAAGGCTGAGAACCATCTTTAACTCCAGTTCCAGGGGAATACGACACCCTCTTCTGACCTCCGTGGCATTGCACCACAGAGGTGCACAAACCTGCATGCAGACAGTACATTCATACACATACAAAATAAATTAAAAAATTAAAAAAAGATATTTATCGCTTCCATAGTTTAAATCAAGATTTTTGTCTGTTAATAAGAAGAATGCACAAAGAACTGTCAATTGGAAAAAAAAAATTTATGTTCATCTCTTCTCTTTCATGTGAAAATGTGGTCATTATAAATTGCGATCTGAAAGTCAGTCATGACTGGCTCTGGCCTGTGTTATCATAAAGGGTGGAAATGTTGGAGCAGACTGAGGAGAGATCAGGGCTTTGACTACTGATCTGATAGACCAAGGATTCCAAGGATACAAGTAAACATTAAAACATACTTTCCCTGAAGGATGTCACAGTTTTCAAAGGTAGCTTCATCCAATTTCCTATCTCTGGACACTGCTACATTTCAGCCTGACAATGACCTGGGTGATATAATAGTGACCTGTAGAGAAGTATTAGTAAAACAATGGTTGTTGCAATTTTACATCATTCCCAATTAGTATTGTGATTAAGTAACTTATGTGATATGTTTTCTTGCCATAATCTATGATTCCTAAATCCCAGGTTAACTGACAAAAAGCCATCCAAACTGACCTTGCACACAATTCTTAATTATTTTTGTAGTCAAAATGGGCACTTTTCTTACATTGCACTCTGCTAATAATGCTTGCAAACTGGTCTGGCCCAAAGCCAGTTGTATTAGTCACTTTTCTGTTGCTGTGATAAAGCACCATGACCAAGGAACTTATAAAAGGAAGAGTTTATTTGAGCTTACGATTGACAGTTCCAGGGAATTAGAGTCCATTGTGGCGGGAGGCATGGTGGCTGGAGACTGGAGCAGCAAACCGAGGGTCATATCTCGCAATGAGCACAGGAAGCAGAGAGAGGGCGACTGGAGACCACGAGACTTGCCAAACTCACTAGGCCTGCCCCCAGTGACACACTTCCTCCAGCACAGCCACACACCCCAAGACCTCCAAAAACAGCTCCACCAGCTGGAGAAAAACGTCTGAATACCTAGAGCCTATGGGGGACACTCATTCAAACCACCACACCAGCTAACTGTGTCAGTGTGCATAGGGGCTTCCAACCATGCTTGAGGACCTCAGTTGGATCCCAAGGACACAGAGTAAGAAAAGTGACTCCTGAACGTTGTCATATGACCTCCACATGTTTGCCATGGCATGGCTCCAATAACTAACTAACTAACTAACTAACTAACTAACTAACTAACTAACTAAATAGAAAGGACATGTAGCTTAAGTGATATTTCCCATAAATTGCTCAGACCCTTCCTTCCTTATAAGGAAATAGTCACCTACAATTTGGATTTACTTTCTTTTCTTCTCATTTCTTGATACCCATTAGCAAAATGTTTTGGTTCAGTAATTTTAAACATGACTATTGAGAGCAATTTGAATTTCTAATCAGAAATCCTCATCAGTAGGACAATTTATGAGTCTGATAATAATTGCAAATTGTAAAATACCCCTAACTTTTATATAATAAATATTTCAGCAAGAAATTCTATTTTCTTTTTTTGTTTATTATATGTTAAGGGATTCACCATATAGGAGCACAGTTGTTTTCAGATCACATTGATGTTGCCTAATTTGCCATACAACTAGATAATTGGTGCTAGCATCCACAGATGAGGGATACCATTCGTCATTTGTTTTTCTGGGACTGTGTTACTTCACTCAGCATGATGTCCTCTACCTCCAGCCATTTTCCTGCAAAGCTCATGATGTCATCTTTCTTTACTGCTACATAGAACTCCATTGTGTAGATGTACCACACTTTCTCTATCCACTCCTCAGTTGAGGGGCACTAGGGTTGGTTCCAGCTCCTTGCTATTGTGAAGAGAGCTGAAATAAACATGGCTGGGCATGTATCTCTGCAATAAGATGAGTCTTGTGGGTACATGCCCAGGAGTGGTATGGCTGGGTCAGGTGGCAAGTTCATTCCAAGTCTTCCAAGGGTTCTCCACACTGATTTCCATAGTAGCTGTATGAGTTTACATGCCCAACAGCAGTGGATGAGTGTTCCTCTTTCCCCACAACCTCTCGAGAACTTGGTACCATTTGTTTTCTTGACCCTAGCCAGTCTTATTCGAGTAAGATGATATCTTAAAGTGGTTTTGATTCACATTTCTTTAATTATTAATGATGTTGAACACTTCTTAAGATATTTCTCTAATTCTTCACTTGTGAAGTCTCTGTTCAGCCTTTTGCTCCATCTATTGAGTGGGTCATTTGTTTTCTTTCTTCTTTGTTTTTTGAGTAGTTTATATATTCTGGAAATCAATGCTTTGTCAGATGTATCTGCAGTGAAGGTTTCCTCCCACTCTGTGGGATTTCTCTTCATTTCCTTGTTTCTTTTGATATACAGAAGCTTTTGAGTTTAATGAGGTCCCATTTGTCAATTGTTGACCTTAATTCTTGTGCAGCTGCTGTCTGATTTAGGAAATCTTTTCCTATGCCTATGTCTGTAGTCTGCTGCCAACTTTTTCTTCTATCACCTTCAGAGTTTGGGGTTTCACATTGAGGTCTTTAATCCATCTGGAGTTGACTTTTGTTACAAGGCGAGATGTAGGGGTTTAATTTCATTCTTCTACAAGTGGTGATCCAGTTTTGTCAACACCACTTGCTTAAGATGCTGTCTTTCCTCCATTGTGTCTTCTTGGCTCCCTTGTCAAATATGAGATGGTTGAAAATGTATGTGCTCAAGTCTGGATCTTCTGTTTTGTTCCATTAGTCAACAGGTCTGTTTTTGTGCCAGTACCAAGCTGTTTTTATGACTATAGCCCAGTAATATAGTTTGAAGTCTGGTACAGAGATCCCCTGTGTATTGCTTTTTTTGCTCAGTGCTGCTTTGGCTATTCGGGGTCTTTTGTTTTTCCAAATGAATTTAAGGACTTTTTTTCCAAGCTTGTGAAGAAACCCTTGGTGATTTTAAATGAGATTGCATTAAATCTATACAGGAGTTTGGGTAGAATGGTCATTTTTACTATATTAATTTTCCCAATCAATTAGCATGGGAGGTTTTTCCATCTTCTGATGTCTTCTTCAATTTCTTTCTTCAAGGCTTTAAAATTTTTGTTGTAGAGATCTTTGGTGTCTTTGGTTAGGTTTGTTCCTAGGTATGTTATTGTTTTTGAGGCTATTGTGAGTGGGAAGTTCTCCTTGAATTCCTTCTTCAGTTGCTCGTTGTTGGTATAAAGAAAGGCTACTGATTATTCTCCTTTTTGGTTGTATCTTTGCCTGGTTTTGGTAATAGAGTGATGCTGGCTTCATAGAAGGAATTTGGGAGAATTCCCTCTGTTCGTATCCTTCTAAACAATTTCAGTTATAATGGTTGTAAGTCTTTTTGAAATGTTTTATGGAATTCTGCTGCGAAACTGTCTAGGCCTGGGGATTTTTTTAGTTGGGAGTTTTCTTATTATATCTTCAATTTCTTCATATATTATTGGTCTGTTTAAGTTGTCGATCTCTTCTTGGTTGAGCTTTGGTGATTCCCAGGGTTTCAGATGTTCATCCATTTCTTCTAGGTTTTCAAACTTAGTAGAGTATAGGTTTTTGAAGAATTCCTTTATGATTTTCTGGATCTTTTCATTGTCTGTTGTGAAATTTTCCTTTTCATCATGGATTGTATTGATTTGGAGTTGTTCCTTCTTTCTTTTGGTTAACTGGGCTAGAGGTCTGTCTATCTTGTTTATTTTTTCAAAGAACCAACTTTTGGATTCATTGATTTTTTTGTACTGTTTTCTTTGTTTCTATTTCATTGATTTCTGCTCTGATTTTTGTTATTTCTTCCTGTCTGTTGCATTTAGAGTTCATCCGTTGTTGCCTCTCAAGTGCTTTTAGCTGTAGTGTTAGATGGTTCATTTTTGCTCTTTCTGTTTTTCTAATGTAGGCACCCAGGTCTATAAACTTACCTATTAGGACTTCTTTTGAAGTATCCCATAGGTTTTGTTCTGTTGTATTATCATTGTCATTCAGTTCCAGGAATGCTTTTATTTCTTTCTTTATCTCTTCCTTAACCCAGTCATTATTCAAGAGTGTGTTCTTTACTCTCCATGTGTTCTTGTAGATAGTAGGGCTTATCCTGATGTTGATATTGAGCTTTATTGCACTGTGGTCTGATAGAATGCATGAAATTATTTTAATCTTTTTGTATTTGTGGAGGTTTCTTCTGTGTCCCAGTAGGTGGTAGATTTTGGAGAATTTTCCTTGGGGTGCTGTGTAAAAAGTGAATTCTCTGGTATTAGGGTGGAATATTCAGTAGATGTCTGTGAGGTCCATTTGGTGTATCATATCATTCAATTCAGATGTCTCTCTGTTTATTCTTTGTCCTGTTGACCTGTCCAAAAGGTTCAGTTGGGTATTGAAGTCCCTTACTATGAGTGTACTGGGGTTAATCTGTGCCTTGTGTTCCTTGGAGAATTGTCTTTATAAAGTTCGGTTCACCCGAGGTGGTGCATATATATTCATAATTGTGAAATCTTCTTGGTGAATTGTTCCTTTGATAAAAATGTAATGGCCTTCTTTGTATCTTCTGATTTCTTTTACTTTGAAGTCTATTTTAGACTTCAAAGATATTAAAATAGCAACACCTGCTTTCTTTTTGGTACCAATTGGTTGGAATATTTTCTCCATCCTTTCACTTTAAGGTGGTGCCTGTCCTCAAAGGTAAGATGTGTTTCTTGTGGACAGCATATTGATGAGTTCTGTTTCCTAATCTAATCTCTCAGTCTATGTCTTTTGATTGGGGAGTTCAGTCCATTAATATTTAAGGTTATGACTGGTAGGTTTGTGTTGCTTCCTTTCCCCTTATTATCCATTTGTGGTTTTGGTTTAGGTTTCTACTTCTGCAGTTATACTTTTATTGATTTCTCTTTCTAGGTGCCTGGGGATAGTTGCTCCTTTCTTCTGTCCTTTGAAGTGCTTCTAGTATTCTCTGAGAGGTTGGTTTTCCAGACATGTATTCTTTTCTTTTTCCTTCTTTTTTAAAATTTTGCTTATTTTTGTATGTGTATGAATGCACTGTCTGCATGTAGGTCCATGCACCTGTGCCATGCAATGCAGCGGAGGTCAGAAGAGGGCATTGGATTCCCCTGGAAATGGAGTTCTCCTGGAATTGGAGTTACAGACGGCTCTCAGCCACTATGTGGGTGCTGGGGATCGAACCCGGGTCCTCTGCAAGAGCAGTCAGTGCTCTCAAATTCTAGGCCATCTCTCCAGCCCCCAGACAGGTATTCTTTCATCTTGTTTATGTCATGAAATATTTTTCTCTCCCCTTCAACTATAATCAACATTTTTGTTGGGTATAATAACCTGGGTTGGCATCTATAGTTCTTTAACACTGAGAATGCTTTGCCCCATGTTTTTCTTGCTTTCATAGTTTGCACTGAGAAGTCAGTTGTAATTCTGATAGGTTTCCCCTTATAGGTCAATTGTTTTTCTCTTGTGGCTTTTAGAATTTTGTCTTTGTTTTGGGTGTCTAGCATTTTAACTATGATATGGCATGGAGAGTTTCTTTTCTGATCTTATCTCTTTGGAGTTCTATGTGATTCTTGTTTTTGTATTGGTTTGTGTTTTTTTAGTTTGGGGAAATTTTCATCTATTATTCTGTTGAAGATCTGATCAATACCATTCTCTTGGGATTCTTCTCCTTTCTCTATTCCTATGATGCAGAGGTTTGATCTTTTCATAGTGTCCTACAGTTCCTGGTTGTTCCACTTTTGTGTATTTTTAAGTTTTTCATAATCTTTACTTGAGGTTTTTAGTTGTTCTGTGTTATCTTGCAAGTCTGATATTCTTTGTTCTGCTTCCTCCATTCTGCTTCTGAGGCTTTTCCCATTACTTTCCTCGTGATTGTCTGAATGCTTGATTTCCTTTTTCATTTCATCTTCTGATTTCTTTAGTATTTCCACTTCCTTTTGGAGATTCTTAATCTCTTCCTGTAGCTCTTTGCTTCAGTGGTTGGTTTCCTTATCTTTTTCAACATGGGATCTTTTCAGTGTTTCCACTTCCTTCTGGAGTTTGTCATTCTCTCTCTCTCTCTCTCTCTCTCTCTCTTCATTCTCTTTTCTTAATTCTTTGATTTGCTCTTTATACTCTTGGACTTCTTTAAGTATGGTCATAATTGTACTTCCTTTTTTTAATTTTATTTATTTTTTTGTGTATGAATGTACTGTCTGCATGAAGGTTTGTGCACCCGTGTCGTGCAATGCCACGGAAGTCAGAAGAGGGTCTCGGATTCCCTTGGAACTGGAGTTCTCCTGGAATTGGAGTTACAGACGGTTCTCAGCCACCATGTGGGTGCTGGGGATCGAACCCGAGTCCTCTGCAAGAGCAGTCAGCGCTCTTAACCATTAGGCCATCTCTCCAGCCCCTCATAATTGTACTTCTAATATCTGTGTCCTGGTCCATCCCCAGGGGGATCCCACTGTAGGAATCTTCTACAGGGTTGGTAGAGCTTGGTGTGGAATTATCCTGCACCTTTCCCATGCTGTGTCTTCTTCCTGTCCCTGGCATATAGGTTTCTCTTTGCCTGTATTACAATGTGAATCCCAAATGCCTCTGAAGGCTTGCTTTGCTTGCCTCCTTCAGAAGCCTTCGTTGTTTGTTTGATTGATTTGATTTTCTCCTTCTCTCCCAGTTGGCAGGTGGTGGGGAGTTGCCTTTTACCTGTGCTTCAGGTGGTTTTGGGAGATCCCTGATCTCAAGACTCACACAAACCCACCTTTTATACCAGCTTGGAGGACAACTCTGCCCTGACAGCCACACAAGCCAATTGGGCCAAAGACAATGAAATCAAATCAAACTATCCACCTGGCTGAAGCACCCAGCTCCTACCTGTGCTTCAGGTGGTTTTGGGAGATCCCCCCAAGTACTTCTATTTTAATGAGCAACCCTGTCACTTCTGTTTCCATTCACAAATACTGATAAGCCATGAAAATTATACTTCTTTTATCCTGCTCAAACAGGTTACATTAAACTTTTAAATATTTGTTTTTGAAAGAATTTTCCAATTAAGCATATTCCCTGAAACTATATCATAAATTGGGAATTAGTTCAGATCAGAATCATCCACATTTAAAAAAAAATTTAAATAATAATATTTATTTATTCATCTTAATGAAAATATTTTTATTGGTGTTTTGTGTGTTTCATACATCATTTCTCAGTCAAATTTAGACACTCTCCCTTATCTGTGCTATTTTTATTCTATTTTTTGGAAAACAGACTTTACCGTTTATTGGTTCTATCATTCCGTACAATTTTAAGAAAAAAGATTTTGAGAAAATAGACTGTGAATATTAATCAGATGAGGATGATATTGGTGAATACTTTCAAGTGTTCACAGAAGGTAAAACGAAGCATACAGCCACCGTCACACCCAGAAATTTATACATTTCATATAAAATATTAAAATATATCTCAATAGCATTTAATTAGCATTATCCTTCTTAACATGAGAACCAAACGCAACCTTGACCAATTTCATAATCTTCAGGGAAGAACAAATATTTTTTCCATTATAAGATGCATCATAAAAAGTCAAATCAACATAAAAAACTGCCCATACAGACTTTGAAAATGAACAATTCTATGGCCCAGTGATCCTTGATTTCGATATTAATCCAAGAAACAATTTATGAGTCAGGTTTTAAAAATAGGGTTAAAGTCTTTCACTGTAATTTTTCTAACTTCTTAGTTGACATTTTAAATACATTTTTTGTGATTTTTTCCTACTGTATACTTTGATGGTATTTAGGTCCACTCTCATACCAGTGCCTCCCATTATCACACTCCATCTGTTCTAGTTTGCTCTCAATTGCTGTGACAAAACACTTGAAAAATACCAACTTTGGGCAAAAACGGTTTATATTCCTCTTACATATCCTGTGTCACAGGTCATCAATTAGGCAGCCTAAGGCAGGACCCTGGAGGCAGGAGCTGAAGCAAAGTCCAGAGAGGAATGCTGCCTACTGGCTTGTTCCCCTGCCCATGTTCAGCCTTCTTCCTTATACAAAACAGGAACCCTGCCCAGGAGTGGCACCACCCACAGTGGGCTGGATCCTCCCACATCATTCAACAATAAAGAAAACACCACACAGACACAGAGTCTAATTTGTGTCCCAGAATGCCTTCAGTGTGGGTCCTTCAAATGGAACTTGGAGATTGTTACTGCCCTCTCAGAAGACATCTGTCATCACAATCTCCTCAAGTGGGGTTGAATCTTCTTAACCACATGCTCATGTCTATGTTGGATTTTATCTTGTTTAAGCTTGCATCGGACTTGCACATGCTGTTGTCATTTTTGTGAGTTCATATGGGTAACTGACCAGCTGTCTGACAAACGGTTTCCTTGTGTTTACTCATTATCTGTGGCTCTTACAATCTTTCTGCCCCCACTTCCTCAGTGATCCCTGAGAGGCAGAAGTTTGATATAGGTGCTCTATTCAGTGATAATCCCTCTTCAGCCTTCTGTTCTCTGCACATGGGCCAACTATGGGTATCCGTGTTAACCACCATCTGTTACATAAGCAAATTTCTTTGGTGAGAGTTGAGAGATGCACAAATCTATAGGTATAACAATAAATCATTAAGAGTCAGTTTAAAATAACAACTGTTTAGTAGAAAACTAGTATTAGGTTCCCTCCATGTCCTTTGACTTGTCTAGCCTCAGGTTCCTAAGTCTGATGTCAATGCCAATTGGTTCAATCCTAGGAATTTGTCTATAAATCAATTGAAGATTGGTTGGTTACTCCCATAATATTTCTGCCACTATTTCATGGGCTGGCATGTTTTGCCAGGCCATTATTTTTTGTAGTTCACAGGAGTAAAATATGGGTATAGTTGATGCACACAACAGCTTCCAGCACTAGGAATGGTAGGCAGTACAGATGAACCTCTGAAATCCATGCTAGCTTGTCTCCTACTTTGTTCTACAGCTCATATATGCAGTGTCTTCAGTGATAGGCTCTAACCATCCAGTTCTAGTAACCAAGAATAGGGACAATGGCCAGTATTGCTGCAGGGTCAGTAGAACCCCTGGTCAACATCTTCTAGACTTGGAGTCCTTTCCTTGTACTGAGGGCTTTGCTTTCTTTAGAATATACGTCTAGAAATAACAGTGACAGTGACCCCTGTTATAGGACAACTCCTTTCAGTCTCTCTATGATATATAAGTATATACACTAAGAAGTTTCTATAATGGCAACCATTCTTATTCCTATATTGATATTCTTTTACTTATTTCCTTCTTTAGAAATTAATTTTTATAAGACTCTCATTTCTACTACAATGTGCTAGTAACCGGAGAAACTTCCAAACATGTTTGCAGGTTTTTCCTTCAGGTATCCTATGGCAAAACATCAGATCCATTATTATGTCATTAGCAAATGAATTTAAATGAATAAATAAAACAAAATATGAAACATATTAATTCTGCAAGTCAGCTATTCCTCTCAATTCTTTTGAGGATGATGCTCTTTAAACAAACCACCTCCTACAGCATCTTTCAGTCTTCTTCTCTATGTACCAGCCTCTAGGTTGATGCCAACTTCTGTCCACACAAGGCCTTTGTCAAGATCACTCATTCATCCTCTTTTATTAACTGCTGAGTATTCTCTTTATTTCTTGGTCCCTTTCATAATTTCTCTTCACACGGCTGCCCTGATGTGCCTTCTCTTTCCTTACTCTGCCTTTAGCTAGTCCTTCATTCTTCTGTGTCTTTCTGAACACTCATTGTCCTGGTTCTTATTGTCCTACCTGTGCTGCCCATTAGCTTCTTTTGACCTAACTTCCATTCTCTTCTCTTTGTTTGCTCTAGTGTTCATTGAGAGATAGTCACATTCACAATCTAAATTTATTGACACAATGTTTTCTGTCATGTTCCAGTTCACTAGAACCTTACTCCTGAACCCTGAAAGATGAAAGGGATGGGGTAATAAAGCATCTCCTTCATCCCAGAAATAGTTTATTTTCTCTTAAGCTTATGTTTGTCCAGGTAGGTCCACCATGTAAAGGTTCCATTGCACAACATTAAACATGTCTTTAGTGATATAATGCAGTAGTACACTCTGATGGCTCCTTTTTGAGTTTGGGTTTCTCAAGTAGTCTGTTACTTGTACCATAATCCCTGCAGGAATGTTCCTCTTCAAAGACTTCAAGTGATTTCTACTTCCTCTACCATATTTTAAGTTGTCACCCAAGCAACTACTGAACAACATTTCTAGTATTCCCATTTTTTTACTTCCATTCCACATACGATATAAACTCTACATGTGGAACAATGCTTAGCGATTTTCATAAAAAGAAAAGCTTTTTTCTTACCCAGTTTTCCCATGTCTATGCTCTATGCTGGGATCGTGTGTGGTGTTTAAGGGTATGAATTTTAAGGTAAGTAGGCCCCAGTGAGTATATCCACAACAAAGGATATTTGGGGACACAGATTTGACCCTATAAAGGCTGCATGTATATCATGAAATTGGGAAGGCCATACTAAGGGTAACTCTTATGGAAAAGGGATCTAAATATTATATAAATACATTGTCTGAAACTCACAAATATTCAACAATAAAAGGAAAAATTGAATAGCTTGTAAGTATAACTAAACTTCCTGATTTGAGAATGAAAATGGTTGAAATACTCTAAGCCATTCTGAGAATACATTCTCTATTTTCACTGTGGAATAGAAAGCCCGTCTGGAGCTGGAGAGATAGCCTAGCTGTTAAGAGCACCGACTGCTCTTGCAGAGGACCCGGGTTCGATCCCCAGCACCCACATGGTGGCTACAAACCATCTGTAACTCCAATTCCAGGAGAAGTCCAGTTCCAGGGGAATCTGAAACCCTCTTCTGACCTCTGAGGCATTGCACGACATGGGTGCATGGATCTACATGCAGACAGTACATTCAAACACATACAAAAATGAATAAAATAAAAAAAAAAGAAAGCCCGTCTGGTCTCTTGCTTCTGTGTCTTCTCTGGCTTACACTTTTTAATCTTCCTTTCTGTGTTCCAAGGACAAGACATGTCTTTGTTCAGATCAGCAGTTACTTATCCCTTCAAAAAATGAATAATGAATTAATTCTGTCTTAAAATTTCCTCAGAATTTTGCTCTTTTTTCATAACTATTTCCAGCAATATTGCCTTTGTTTCCCTATTCAAGAAGCAGTTTCTATTGATCTTGGAAGGTTAATTCTTTGGGTTTGGTGTGGATTATCACTGGAAGAGGGGCGAACTGGGGTAATTAACCACCATGACTCTGGGACATAGTAACTGCTCATTAGACACAACTCAAGATCATTGCCTCCCCTTCCTTTCCCTTTCTCCCTCTCTAAGTTGTAGAGGTGAATGCAGCTAGCAAGGTTCCCTTTCTAAAGCTTCCCTTGAAGTTTATCAGCCTTTTCTCCCCCTTTGATGAAGGACTTAGAATTGATTTCAGTAGTAAATATTTTTCTCTTTACCTTTGTTAGGGCAAAGTTCTGGTGTCAGGAGGACTGATACACAAGGAGAAATCCACTTGACTGCTGCTGTACACTTTATTTTGAGGAAATAAAATGATAGATTTCCACTTTCTTGCCACTAGGTGGGAGCAGCAATGTGCAGAGCACCCAGGGCCTGAAGGCAAGGTGGGAAATTGCAGAGGTGGCTGTTTCAGGCTTCTGTGTGGGTGCTGGGTGTGCCTGAAGCTTTTACTTATTATTATTATTTTTGCCTCCTTGGCTAGTGTGTATGGTGTGTGGCTGGAGGGGGTAGGGAGGAATGGACCAGAGCACTTTAAAAAATCATGACTTAAAAAAGAGTGAATATGTTGTGATTCCATGAGCTAGAACTAATGTGAGCTTACTTCAGAGATTCTCCCTGACAGAAAACTGAGGCTTCTAGATAGTTGAAGGAATGAGAAAAAACAAATTAATTAATTAATTAAAATAAATAAATAAATAAATACACAAACATGTAATCAAAAGTTCACTCTTCAGTAACTTTTACTTAAGGTTTAGCATTCTGTTACCTGCAGAGGAGGCTGCCATGAAAATCACTTTGTTTATTTTGAAAGGTGTTAGGACCACATCAAAGAGCTCGACATCTTCCACATTTCTTCGGGAAGACCAAAAATAACGCAAAACAAACCACTATTTCAGGAACCATTGAAAACATAGATGGCATGCAAATATCAAATTGTTCATTTTAATAAAATGGTATATAAATAAAATATGTATGAATTTGAACAAGACAGATGATGCATGCTATGTCATACTGTGCTGATGTACAGATATTCTCAACACATTTACACAGTGCATGTGACACAAAATTTTAAACAGATTAAGTTTGTGAAAATCAATTTAGCTATGTCAGGATGTACTGTAAATACCTGCTAACATTTAGTTTTTGTTAAAAAATAGAAGTAATAAATAAGGAAACATGCCCTATAGTTGATATTGTGTGACAGATGTTTTGGTATTTGGAAATTGTTGAAATTTTTTCCTGAAAATCTATTTAAAATGGCAACTCACTGGAAGATACCTAACTTGGTGTAGTGTTCAGAGGACTGAATTTATTCCCAAGAATCTATCTGTGGCTGCCATGGCTGTATGGTATTTTAGCAAAGGTTGTGCTATAAAGAGCCCATGGTTTGAAGAACAATGTGGTTCTTATGTTTCATAGAATATATTTTTGGAAATGTAAGCAAAAGTGGCAGTTCATTCACCCAGACTATTAAAGAAACTCTGTTTGTAATTTATCCTTGAAGGTTAATAAGGTTTATGGGTATGATTTCCAGGAACACAAATGACAATGCTAAGGTTTCCCTTGTGCCTTAGTTTCTTTTCTGGCTGCTTTGATATAAAACCATCCAAAAGCAAAGCAAATAAGAGAGGGTTTAATTGAGCTCACATGTCAAGGGCGCAGTTCATCCTGTCGGAGATGTCATGAAAGCAGGAGCTTGAAGCAGATGGTCACATTACATCTGCAGTCAGGAAGCAGGGGTGATGAACGCATGCTTACTCTGAGCTCCTCCTCCTGTTCTATGTAGTCTGGAATCTCAAGCCAGGGACTGGGGCCACCCATAGTCTGTGCATCTTCCCACCTCAATTAACCTAATCAAGATACCCCTTCCCCCAAAGGCTAACCTAAACCTGGAAAATCCCTCAAAAGTGTGCCTAGAGTCTTGTTTCTAGGAAGATAAAGGTGAAATACTGGCTACTGATTGAGGGTCCACACTGCCTGTCTCTGTCTTAGGGTGGATAACATTGTTTCTCAAAGCAGAGTAAATGACCCTCTGTCCTTTTGACATCCTAAGCAATGTGAGCTAAATAAAAGATACAGAAAATAATGAAACTGGTGAAGTTTTCATTAACAGAATTGAAGCCAACACACACATACACATACACACACACACAGTCACACACAAACAAGAGAGAGAGAGAGAGAGAGAGAGAGAGAGAGAGAGAGAGAGAGAGAGAGAGAGAGATTGGTGGTAGATAGAAATTACATGCAAGATACAGCCATGAGAAACAAATGATTTTCCTGATGGTGAGAAACTCACATGGGTTCTCATTACTTCACACACATATTCTTCAAACCTTAATGAAGAGTTCAATATACTTAACAGCAGGACATACTTTTGATATTTATGCAACTTAAGGCAAAGCCAAATTAGCTGGGTGGGCAGACCTAGTGAGATGGAAGTTTAACTCAAATTAGTCCAAAGCTTTTGAAAAAAAAAAAAAAACAACAAAAAACTATGGAAATGAAAACATTAAAGCCTTGTGAGAAAGGTTGACTTTTTCTTTCACATCTACTTAAATTCCCTTTTATTAATAGCAAAATTATAAACATAATAAAAGTACTGGAATACACAAAACATAATAATATAAGGCATGACCAAATGGGCACAGAGAATCCTAGACATGGTCCTTTTGACATCTTATGGTTAGAATCTGAGATGGAAAAAGGGAAAAGAGAGGCCAGGCTTTGTATTCTGCATAGTAAAGACTGCCTGGAAGCCACATGCTTGAGTTTTTCAGGTAACTGTGAGAAGTTAATTGCACAAATCACAGCATTAGGAGAGAGTCACGTATTTTAAACCTTGTAAAACTCTAGAAATATTCTCCAATAGATTTTGAGGATTTTCAATAAAAGTGTTAATGAATCAGGAGACCGCCAGTGCAGAGGTTATTCCAGAGAGAGAGAGAGAGAGAGAGAGACCCTCCCGCTGACTCTCAAGTGTTTAGTTCACTGAGGTTTAACTGCATGGAAGAGGACAGAATTCACCATTATAAATGTATAGGAAAGCAGAATAGAAGATGGCTGAACCAGATCAAAACTAACATTACTATAAAGGAGGAAAATATGAAATCTCTGATTAGGATAAATGCTATTTCCTCAGCTGTATACAAGCTGGATAAATAAGAAACAGCTAATATTGGTTCAATGTGTAACACTTTTGAATTGAAAATGGACCCAAGTTTACATTCTCCCTTCCTTCCTTCCTTCCTTCCTTCCTTCTTTCCTTCCTTCCTTCCTCCTCTATCCCTTCTCTCCCTCTCTCTTTTCCCCCTTCTCCCTCTTTTTCTTTCCCCCTCCCTCCCTTCCATCTCGATCAGTCATGTACAGACTATAGATACAATTTTATTTTTGTTAACCAGCATACACTATCCTCAATTTTGTAATGAGTTCTGTGTAAAACTGGCAAATGTTTTCCCATGCCTCTTCTTTGGAGGAACATGGTGGCACCTACTTTACTTTCCTACTCTTAGAAATATTGAGAAATCTGAAAGTCAATTATCAGCAGCCTCTGTCTTTCACTGCCCCCAGCCTTGTCCCTTCACGTCCAACTGGCTTGGAGCTGTCCAGAGAATGGGTGACTTGACTTCTAGGAATGTTGCCATGAGTGAAAAATTTGCAGCCACAATCGAAAGTGAGTGACTCCACACCCCCCCCCCCAAAAAAAAAGTAATAAAAAACAACTACATATGTTCTGGCTTCTGAGAATCCTTCTCAGAATATACACAAGCTACTTGAAAAGATAAGTGAGGAAACTTCCTCCTTAGAAGCTGACTGAATGTAATGTGTAAGTCCCTAGCATTTAAATAACAGAGAGTGCATCACCTATGAAGAGAGACAGAGTGGACGAGCATTGGAAAGCACAGACCACTGAAAGCTACTGAAATGTGTGGAGAAACGGAAGGGCCCACAAGGGAGGCAGAGAGCAGGAGATCAGCCTCACCAGGTCTCTCAGGGGAAGAAATAGAAGGATCATTAGAAACATTAGCCATGTGGCACTAGGGAAGAGAGACCAGCCACACAGTCCACAGAACACACGCGTTCTTACAAGACTGAAATCCGGGGTGGTGGTTGTTTGCTTGTTTGTTTTGTTTTTGTTTTGATTTGGGTTACTCTAACTCAGTCTATCCTGGAATTCCATAAGGTGGCCTAGGCTAGACCTGAAATCCCAAGATCCCTCTGCCTTAGTTGAGAGATTTGATGAGACACTGGTTCCTACAGTTTGACCTGTAAGCCATGAGAGAAGGTCCATTCTGTCATCCCCCTGGGTGGCTCAAATAGATGAGACTGAATGCCATCTTGAGAGGAAAACAATTGGACTAGACTGAACTATCCTGGGGCCCTGAAAATAAGGAACTATCCCACGTTAGAGAGACAAGCGTCAACCTGTCACCGCTTTATGGAAACAAACAGTTATGCCAGTTGTGGAGAGAGGAAGTGATAGACACTGATGTATGGCCCAAAGACTGCAATGAGAGTGCGGCCAGCAAGAATAAAGGTAAACCTCCATAGTGAAGAGAGGGCTGAGAGACATGCGTATTTTTTCATTCCAGGGTCAGCACCAAGTGCATGATAGGAGAGATGAGTCCCCAACTTGAACAGCCCATCCACTCCTTGCCCTTCACCTAGAAGTCTACAGATAACAGACCCTGAATGAAACTGTTGCTCTGCTTTCTTTTGAAATGCTTGTTTACCCCAGGATGAGGACCCAGATCTTATATTTGAAGAAAAACTTGAACTCTGATACTTCTTCTCTTCATGTGTGGTTTATGTGGTGCTGTGGACTGAATCCAGGATTTGTCTATTCATTGCTACTCAAGCTCTCTGCCAAACAAGATATATCTCCAGTCCAACTTCATCTTTATTTTTGTTCCTTTTGATTCTACAACTTTGTTTTTGATATACATACAGTATTATTTCAGACTTTTATTTAGAAAATACTATGTTTTAGTATTTTTGTTCCTCTTTGTACTGTATTGAATTTACCTATTTTTGTGACTGGGAA
The DNA here is from genome assembly GCA_009823505.1 of Rhizomys pruinosus. Lineage (NCBI taxonomy): Eukaryota > Metazoa > Chordata > Mammalia > Rodentia > Spalacidae > Rhizomys > Rhizomys pruinosus. Next base: position 3,040,588 of record VZQC01003599.1, read on the forward strand.
ATAACTTTTAAAATAAATATTTATTTGATATGTATATGAGTGTTGTGTATACATGTATGTAAGTTCACCGATGTTGTACAATGCCTGTTGAGGTCAGAATAGGGTGTCAAATACCTTGAAACTGGACAATGTTAGCCACCATGTGGATGCTGGGAATTGAACTCTGGTCCTCTTAAAGAGAAGGCAGTGCTGTTAACTGATGATCCTTCTCTACAACCTCCTTCATCCTTTTGGTTATTGAACCCAGTTCTGCTCTGTTTTTTCCCTCCCCTGCTCCATTCCTTTGCTTCATTTATTTTCTATGTCTACGTTCACCTTAAATCATTTTCAACTTCATAGCAAACTTAACATTATTTCCGCCGCTATATGTCCTGTGGTCTTTGACATGAACCAATTGGTTTTAATTGACTTTATGTGTATTTATAGATGGTGTCTGGTAAAGTATCATGGTTAAAGGAGTGTGTTTTCTCCTTTATGAATATACAGGGAATTGAGTTCTCAAGAGTACAATGCCAGTAAGAAGAGCCATAATTAAAAAATGGATTGGATGTCCAAAGTAACAAGTGTACAAAGTGCAAGACAGAAACATAAGAAATAAAAAAGCAAGGCAAAATTGTACCTCCAAGAGATCATAGCTCTTTAATTACCATGTTGAAAGATGCTGAAATTGCTGGACCAAAAGTTAATTCAACTTCTTTTTAATTTATTATTTTTTATGTGTATGAGTATACTGTCATGTTGGTGCAACCCATGTCCTGCAATGCCCCAGAGGTCAGAAGAAGGCATCAGATTCCTCTGGAACTGGAGTTAAAGACAGTTCTTAGCTGCAATGTGGGTGCTGGGAATCAAACTCTGGTCCTCTGCAAGAGCCGTTGGTGCTCGTAATTGCTGAGCCATCTCTCCAGCCCCAATTCAGCTTCTAACAACTGATAACTTCAGAGGGGAAACTCAACAACAGATGAATTATGTTCAGTTTGAGACAGTAGATATAAAAGTTAGGATGTAGAAAATGAAATCAACATCATGGAGAAGAAACTCGGCAAAGAAATTAAGATTAAAATGAAACAAAATAGGAATGTTATTATTTAAAAAGTTTAATCAAATAACACCGTGGAAAGCTTAACCTTTAGATAAAGAATGTCACGGATAAAAGACAAGGTTCAGGAAACTCTAAATTAATATAAAATGAAAATATATAAAAAGATGTGGCCACAATATATTATAACAATATCATCAAACAGCCAAACCTAAGAATTCATGGGGAAGAAAAAGAGGTTTAAATAAGAATGAAAGGCATATGAAATTAATTCATTGAAATTGTGGTAGTAAACATCTTAAATGTAGGAGAAATAATGAACAGCCAACAAGAGGGATTTAGAATCCCAGAGATATTACCAGCGGACCTCTGTGTGCTGGATAACGAAAGCATGGAAACCAACAAGCAATATTTTTTTAATTACTTCTTTATTTTTTTTCATTTTATAACAATAAGTAATCATTTATGAGTACAAGCATCCATCATATAAAACAAATTTGCAAGCAGTTATGCCCAAACCCACACAGCCCATGGGTCCCACCATCCAGCTGGGGGTGCTTGTATGTTCAATCAAGTTAATTAGATGAGTGTCCAGACTATATTGCTGTAGTTTCATCATTCACCCCAATCACTGCCCTTACATTCTATCATGCCCCCTCTTCCACAGATTGTTCCCTAGGCTTAGAAAAGGGGCACAGGTGGACAAGAGGCAAAACAGTCTACTTTCTCTGGAGCTACGTCTTGGACTCTGGTCAATTCTGGCTGTTTCCTTTCCACGGCTGATGCCACAAGCTTACATCCTCTAGTGATTAGGAGATGTTATAAGCCACAGTAAGATCCTGTCATATTTTACAGAAGAAAACGTAATTCATGGATTAACATACCATACAAACCTCTGTGTCTATACCAAAGTAACCTACCATAACAATTAGTACTGTTTACATACCTATATATCTAATTGCTTGTGCTTCATTAGTAGGATTGAAAAGGTATCCATAAAACAATATTAAATGCTGGAACAGACAAACTCCAGACAACACATCAGAATGGCGTCAGTTTGTCTGGAAACTCTTCAAAAGCCACGAAATCATGCAATGCTACATTTAGAGCTCCACGAGTTAATTACTGTCAACCAAATTTTGCTGTGCCTAACAACCTTTCCATTGAAAGTTGATATAAAAATAAAAACATTTCGGGGCTGGAGAGATGGTCTAGCGGTTAAGAGCGCCAACTGCTCTTGCAGAGGACCCGGGTTCGATCCCCAGCACCCACATGGCTGCTGAAAACCGTCTTTAACTCCAGTTCCAGGGGTATTCGATGCCCTCTTCTGACCTCCGTGGCATTGCATGACAAGGGTGCACAAACCCGCATGCAGACAGTACATTCATACACATACGAAAATAAATTTAAAAAATTAAAAAAATAATAAAATAAAAAATAAAAACATTTCAAGGCAGATAGAAACCAATACAATTCATGACCACCATGCCGCTGCAGAAGATGCTAGAAGGTATTCTATGCAGAGAGAAAGAGGAAAGACAGCTTCAATCACAAGAATGTAGGAAGGAATAAAAGTTTTAGAGAAACAGATAAACAAAGAAGAAAAGACACTATTCTATCTAGATCAGTACATCAAAGCAGTTGTAAGAGAACCACCAACATTGTTTAATGATAAATTCAGGAAAGAACTTCATTCATAGAAGTAGTATGCCTGAAGGTAATGAAGGCTATTCACCTTAATCATAGACAAATTTATACTTAACAGGAAAAACTGAAAATATTTACTCTGAATCAAGAGTGACATAAGGGTGCTCCTCTCATTACACTAGTTTCATATTTTCCTTGAAACCTTAGCTAGAGTAATATGGGAAGAGAAATAAATAAAAAGGGTAGAAATGGGTAAGGTAGAAGTTAAATTATCCCTACTTGCAAACATTTTTAAAAAGACTTCAAAGAAGGCCATTGGAAAACAGTCTGAATGCTCTTTGTAGCACGGAAAGATACGAAATCAATCTTCCAATGAAAGCACTCTTCATACATCAATAACTAAATTGCTGAAAAAGAAATCAGTAGATGTGCCACTGGCGATGCCCGCCCTGAAAAAGATTTCCTAAAACGATAGTCATCTGGAATCAATCTTTACCAAGGATAAGGAAGATTTCTGTTATGGAAATTTGAAAACTTTGTAGGAAAACTTTTCAGGAGACCAGGAAATGGAAGCACTGTCCATGCTCACAAATGAGCAAAATCGTTATTATAAAGTGGCCAAAATATGGAGAGCAATCTAGAGATCAATTCCATTTCTATCATATTCCAATGGCCTTCTTCACAAAACTAGAAGAGTCCTAAAATGTATATGAAAGCACAAGTGGCCCTGGATACTGATAGCCATCCTAAGCAGATAGAGAGCTGATATAGATATCACAGCATGTGATCTTAGATGACACCACAGAACCAAAACCATTGAAACAGCATGACGTTAGTGCAATTCCCACTAAGGAATAGAGCAGAGCCCCCCAAATAAACTCACACTGATCCGATTATCTGACATTTTACAAAAGTTTCTTAACCTACACTAGGGAAAAGATGGCCTCTTCAATGAATTATCAGGGAATTTTCCATGTTATTGGCCTTTAATTTTTTTTAAATTAATGTATATATGTAAAGGTTTCTGAACACATATGTGTGCCATATGCATGCCTGGTGCCAGCAGAACTCTGGAACAGGCAGTACAGGTGGTTGTGGGCTGCTTGATATGGATGCTAGGAACCAAACACCATTCCTCTAAAAGAGCAGCTGGTGCTCTTAATCACTGACCTACCTCTCTAGTGCTATTGTTGGCCTCTTATTTCAAGGAGCTGAAATGAAGTCTCACACAGATATCAAAAGGATGTCACAGCACCAACAGAAAGAAAAGTGTTGTCAAGGTTGACAGTGGACCACATGACTGAGAGTGCTCAAAAACCTTTATCATTATTGGAACTTCCTTTCATGACAAGGAGGTATTCAGTTCCTAATAGGGATAATGCAGGTGGTGTCTATTTTGATTAGATGGCTTGGATTATGGAATACATAAGCCCTCATTGGCAATGTATGTTCCTCCCCATGATGCACTGGATTCCAATACAATATGATCCAAATTATACTCAGGCATAAGATGGTAAAGGTTCACTTAGAGAGACAAAGTTTACCTTATTGAGCATGAATCCCAAACCAGCCTGGGTCTTATCAGCTCACTTACCTTCCTATCTACAATAACTGATGCAAATTTGAATAGAATCTTGCATAGAAGTTTGATGGCTGTTTAGGTGAGGAGAAACCTGATCCATTGTTCAGAAAGTAATATATATTCATTGTTCAAATTACTTAAAAACATTAATGTACAATCTGCAAGTTTGAAAATTCTAGAGAAATAATATACAGAAAACACATTAAGATGTAGACATACCAAGCCTAAGTCACACATCTACAATGCAATCTCTACACTTAAGGCTCACTCAACATAGACCAAAGGGGATAAGAGGACAATGATTATCCTCTTAACTTTCATTAAGGAAGTTCCCTCATGCAACAGAGGGCCAGAAACTAAAAAAGGTCATAAATAGCCAAACCATAGGGAGTAAGAGTCTGCAGAGTGAGGATCCACTGAAAGGGCTACTATATGAAGCTTCACTCACCCCAGGCTCAGGGAACACTGATGAAGAGGAGGTAGAAATATTATAAGAGTCAGAGAGATGCATGACATGATGAAATAGAATCCTAGAAGCTCCTGAGGCCCTGGTCATTTGGTGTCAGCATAAGCAGGACCCATGCAAGCTCAACCAGACAAAAACCCAGCATGGAACTGAAGAAATATTGGTAGCTGATTACTGCTGGGTAAGGGAGAGCTGGTCTTCTTAAAGTGAGGGACTTTGGATAAGCTGACTAGACCTCAGTGGACGAACTTGCATTGATGAATGGCCAGGGAGATTAATTTGGCCCATTATGCCTTAATACACATGAATGAATGAATATATGAATTCTAGTGAGAGGGGTCTGTACAAGGGTGTTTGTTAGTGGAGAAGGGGACATGGAGATGATTAAGATTGACTGAGATATGAATGAAATGCCCCAAAATTCAATAAAAATTATAAGAACATAGTATTCTTTATACACATATGCACAAAATTGGAATTGTTATGTCATAAATGACTTTAATAAATGACATGTTATTAAAAATGCTGTAGGCCATCCCTTCATGCTTAAAGTCCTAGAAGGAATTGGATTGGAAGGAACATTCCTCAATGTGGTCAAAGCCATATATGGGAAAGCCACAGCCAATATCATCCTAAATGGGGAAACAACAGAAGCATTCCCTTTAAAGGTAGGAACTCGGCAAGGCTGCCCCCTTTCACCACTCCTCTTCAATATAGAGGTTGAAACACTTGCTAGAGCAATAAGGCAAGAAAAGGAAATTAAAGGAGTACTAATTGGAAAAGAGGAAGTCAAGCTATCCCTATGTGCGATGATATGATTGTTTACTTAAGGGGTGCTAAAAACTTCACGAGAAAACTCCTAAAAATGATTAACAGCATCGGCAAAGTGGCAGGATACAAAATTAATCAAAAAGAATCAGAGGCCTTTCTTCACACCAACAACAAGCAACGGAAGAAGGAATTCAAGGAGACCTTCCCACTCACAATAGCCCCCCAAAACAATAAAATACCTAGGAACAAACCTAACCAAGACACCAAGGATCTCTACAACAAAAATTTTAAACCCCTGAAGAACAAAATTGAGGAAGACATCAGAAGATGGAAAAACCTCCCATGCTCATGGATTGGGAAAATTAACATTGTAAAAATGTCCATTCACCCAAACTCTTGTATAGATTTAATGCAATCCCAATTAAAATCCCCAAGAGTCTCTTCACAGGCTTGGGAAAAAAAAAGTCCTTAAATTCATTTGGAAAAACAAAAGACTCTGAATAGCCAAAACAACCCAGAGTGAAAAGAGCAACACAGGGGGGATCTCTATACCAGACTTCAAACTATACTACAGGGCTATAGTCATAAAAACAGCCTGGTACTGGCACAAAAACAGACCTGTTGACCAATAGAACAAAACCGAAGATCCAAACTTGAGCACATACAATTTCAGCCATTTCATATTTGACAAGGGGGCCAAGAAGACACAATGGAGAAAAGACAGCATCTTCAGCAAGTGGTGTTGACAAAACTGGATCACCACTTGTAGAAGAATGAAATTAAACCCCTACCTCTTGCCCTGTACAAAAGTCAACTCCAGATGGATTAAAGACCTCAATGTGAAACTCCAAACTCTGAAGGCCATAGAAGAAAAAGTTGGCAGCAGACTACAAGACATAGGCATAGGAAAAGACTTCCTAAATCAGACAGCAGCTGTGCAAGAATTAAGGTCGACAATTGACAAATGGGACCTCATTAAACTCAAAAGCTTCTGTACATCAAAAGAAACAATCAAGGAAGTGAAGAGAAATCCCACAGAGTGGGAGGAAACCTTCACTGCAGAAACATATGACAAAGCATTGATTTCCAGAATATGTAAACTACTCAAAAAACAAAGAAGAAAGAAAACAAATGACCCACTCAATAGATGGAGCAAAGGGCTGAACAGAGACTTCACAAGTGAAGAATTAGAGAAATATCTTAAGAAGTGTTCAACATCATTAATAATTAAAGAAATGCGAATGAAAACCACTTTAAGATATCATTTTACTCGAATAAGACTGGCTAGGGTCAAGAAAACAAATGATACCAAGTTCTTGAGAGGTTGTGGGGAAAGAGGAACACTTATCCACTGCTGTTGGGAATGTAAACTCATACAGCCACTATGGAAATCAGTGTGGAGAACCCTTGGAAGACTTGGAATGAACTTGCCACCTGACCCAGCCATACCATTCCTGGGCATGTACCCACAAGACTCATCTTACTGCAGAGATACATGCACAGCCATGTTTATTTCAGCTTTCTTCACAATAGCAAGGAGCTGGAACCAACCCAAATGCCCCTCAACTGACGGGTGGAAAGAGAAAATGTGGTACATCTACACAATGGAGTTCTATGAAGTAGTAAAGAAAGATGACATCATGAGCTTTGCAGAAAGATGGCTGGAGCTAGAAGACATCATGTTGAGTGAAGTAACACAGTCCCAGAAAAACAAACAATGAATGGTATCCCTCATCTGTGGATGCTAGTACCAATTACCTAGTTGTAAGTATTTCTTGTGTAGGGCCCCTTGAGCTTTTGTCCAAGCAGTTGGGAGTGATGCATATTAGAAACAAGAACAACAAACAACAAAAACAGAAAGGACTGCATCAAAGAACTGACTGAAACAATGAACTTCTGCTCAAAACAGTCAACTTCCACATGGAGAATATCGAGAAAGACTGAGAAAGAATTGAAAAGCATGTTTGGCAGAATACATGAGCTCTGGTGGGGTGGGGGGACAGGGTGGGGAACACGGGTGTAGATTTTATAATCTTATACAAAATATATATTAAAAATTTTTGGGGCTGGAGAGATGGCCTAGCGGTTAAGAGCGCCGACCGCTCTTACAGAGGACCCGGGTTCGATCCCCAGCACCCACATGGCGGCCGAGAGCCGTCTGAGACTCCAGTTCCAGGAGAACTCCAGCTCCAGGGGAATCCGAGACCCTCTTCTGAACTCCGCAGCATTGCACGACACGGGTGCACAGACCTGCATGCAGACAGTACATTGATACACATACAGAAATAAATAAAATAAAAAAAAATGTTGTAGGCATGGGCAGGGACAAAATTAACAATATCCAGTGATGCAGAAATAAAAACAAGAATGATAAGATTACATGAAGTTTCAAAGCTTCTGAATACCAAAGGAAAAAAATCTTCAGAGGGAAGATATATACAAAGCATAAGTGAAAACTGTTGTCAAATGTATGGAATAATACCTACATTATATAAATGTTTGGCCATCAGGGGAGTAATACCTACGCTATATAAAGAACTCAAAAACCATAAGAATATAAATCAAATCCCCCAATAGGTAAATGGGCAGCTGAGTAAATGGTTCTCGAAATAATATGTACTAAGGACAACTAAACATGTGAAAAAAATTATTCAACATCCTAAGCCAGCAGGAAAAATAAAAATTAAACCACATTAAGATCTATCAAATATTATAGGTATGATGTCATAAAGAAAACTACTGTTTGAGAGTGATCAGCCCAACATCTATGTTTTGAACTTTATTAGACTCTTGGTATCTATCACGAGACCCCCCAGAAACATAAGCTAATGCCCATAATATGTTAATGGTACTACAATACTTTCCGTGGGCTGGAATGGATAGCCCTGTTGTGTGATGGGTGCATTCAATTCAGTGTTTGTGATTCAGCAAATGTATTAATAATTTTGCATAAGAATCAAGAAGCCAACTCAGAATTTATCCTAAGATTCAAGTGGAACCTTTATAAATGTGTCAACAAACTAAATAGATTGATACAATGCATGTTACACACCCTGAGGACAGCTGTCCGGCCAGATCATTTAAGCTGCTATCTGGTAGTGCTTATTCACTTGAGCTTTGATGACATGCCGTGAAAAAGCAGCTGTTGCTGTGAAATCTTTCACTGATGAACTCTTCACGACTTTTAATGTGACCGAGAAGTTTGTCAACTGAGCCGTGGGAAAGAGTCTGGATGGCCTGAGATGAAAACTTGCCAGAACAAACAGGGTCAAGAGGTTGGCATGGCATAGTCAAACAGCAGGAGCAGCATTTGCTGCTTTATTTTTTCATCTCTATACGGCATAGCTATAGACCATCTTTCTATGACATATCCAGTTCTGGTGCTGGAGAACTAATATGCATGAGTTTAAAGAGAGGTCATTGTTTGACTTCTAGGCCCTAGAAATAATTTTCTCAAATCTGGAAGGAAAAAAAAAAAGAGCTGCAGTCATTTAATATTTTCAGAAATGCTGCTTGCATTTGCTATAGGAGGGTGTCTTGTTAAGAACAGGGCCAAGAAAACAAGCTCTTAAGGGTTGTGACTTTGCTAGATCTCTAGCCCATGTTTCATGTTCTGGTGTGTCTATGAGTTCAACCCAGCATACATACACATGAGGTGCTACCTACCTATTACAAATTCCCCTTTCACATTATTAGTATTCATGCATAGACTGCTTCTCTTGTTTTGAGGGCCAATGCACACTTAGTATTTCCAGGAATGTTCTTGCCTTTATCTCTCTCGTTTTTTTCTTCTCATTCTAACTTGACTCTCTCCATTTCATCATCATCCTGTTATATTATTCTTCCCTTCCAATTAAAGAACCACTTATCTAATTAAACATCTTACAAATTAGGAACACCTGTATGTATGTAGATGTACTTAAACTGATTGAACTGAATTTAGTAAGCAATATATGCAGTCTTCAAACATTACTATACGTAAATATAGATAAATATGACATCCATTAGTTAGCTCACTATTTTTAGAGTATCTGCCATGTGGTAGTCACTGTCCTTAATACCACAGATACTGCCATTGATGAAGTTCCTATGCTCATGAAAATTACATTCTGTTGAAGAACTCAGTTAAGGACCAGGTAAGTAGCAATCCATCCAAACATCTGTGTCTATACCAAAGTAACCTACCATAACAATTAGTACTGTTTAAATACATATATATCTAATTGCATGTGCTTCATTAGTAGGATTGAAAGGCTATATATTATAATGTTTAAATACCTATATATCTAATTACGTGTGCTTCATTAGCAGGATCAAAAGGTTATGCCTGGACAAGCTGTCAGCCCATGAAAGAAAACAGCCAGAATTGACTAGAGTCCAAGACAACAGCTCCAGAGAAAGTAGACTGTTTTGCTTCTCATCCACCTGTACCCCTTTTCTAAGCCTAGGGAACAATCTGCGGAAGAGGGAGCGGGGTAGAATGTAAGGGCTGCGATTGGGGTGAATGGTGAAACTACAACAATATAGACTGGACACTCATTTGATCAACTTGATTGAACATACAAGCCCCCCCGCTGGATGGTGGGACACATGAGCTGTGTGGGTTTGGGCACAACTGCTCCCAAATTGGTTTTACATGAAGGATGCTTGTACTCACAAATTATCACTTATTGTTAAAAAAAATGAAAACAAAACAAAACAAAAAATCAGAGAAAGATGCAGAAAAGTTAAAGCAGAATGCATGATCTGGAATTGGTAGGGGTGGGGTGGGGGGAAGGGAAGGGGATATATGCCTGAACTGAATTGGAAAATGATGTATGAAATACACAAAGCATCAATAAAAATAAAAAATAAAAAAAGAAGACCCTGGGTAAGGAGGGAAGCTGAAAATATTAGCAGAATCTAGATCATGCTGCCTTGACAATAAGGAGTCAGGAGATCTCCCAAGACCTCCTGAAGCGCAGGTACTGGGAGAGCGCCCTCTCCCCCTACACCCCCCCCACCCCCCCACCCCCGCCAAATGGGATTACTTACGGAGGCATCTGAAGGAGGCAAGCAAAGCAAGCCTTCAACACAGTGAAGAGGCATTTGGGACTCACAATGGAATACAGTCAAGGAGAAGCCCATATGCCAGGAACACTAAGAAGAGACAATATCAGAAAAGTGTTTGTAATCCCACTACCAAGCTCTATCAACCTGTGTGGAAGATTCCAACAGTGGGACCCCCTGGGATGGCCCAGTGCACAGATATCAGAAGCACATCATGAACATTACTTAAAGAAAGGCAGTATTATAAAGAGCAAATTCAAAGAATTAAGAAAAGAGAATGAAGAACTCAAGAGAGGAATGGAAACCCTGAAAGATCCCATGTGAAAAATAAGGAAACCAACCAGCAAAGCAAAGAGCTACAGGAAAGAATTGAGAAGCTCCAAAAGGAAGTGGAAATACTAAAGAAATCAGAAGAGGAAATGCAAAAGGAAATCAAAACACTCATCAATCAAGAGGAAAGGAATGGAAAGCATTCAGGAGCAGAATGAAGGAAGCAGAACAAAGAAATCAGACTGGAAGATAACACAGAACAACTAAAACCTCAAGTAAAAGATTATGAAAAAGTTTAAAAGAGCACAAAATGGAACAACCAGGAACTTGGTACACTATAAAATAATCAAACTCTGCATTGATAGGATAGAGGAAGGAGAAGAATCCCAAGAGAATGGTATTGATCAGACTTTCAACAGAAATAATAGACTGAAATTTCCCCAAACTAAAAAAAAGAACAAACCAATACAAATACAAGAAGAACATAAAACTCCAAACAGAAAGATCAGAAAAAGAAACTCTCCACACCACATCATAGTTAAAATGCTAGAAACCCAAAACAAAGACAAAATCCTTAAGCCACAAGAGAAAAACATGTGACCTATAAGGGGAAAATTCAGAATTACAATGTTTCTCAGTGCAAACTATGAAGCAAGAAGAACTGGAGCAAGCTTCCCAGTAGTTAAAGGACAAATAGATGCCAACCCAGTTACTATACCCAGCAAAAATGTCATTATGGTTGAAGGAGAGAGAAAAAACTTCCATACATAAACAAGATGAAGAATACATGTCCGAAAACAACCTACAAGAGAATACTTGAAGCAATTAAAAGGAACAGAATAAAGGAGCAATCATCCCCAGGCACCTAGAAAGAGAAATCAATAAAAGCATAACGCAGAAGTAGAAACCATAACCAAAAACACAAATGGATAATAAGGCAAAAGGAAGCAACACAAACCTATCAGTCATAACCTTAAATATTAATGGACTAAATTCCCCAATCAAAAGACATAGACTGGGATATTGGATTAGGAAATGAACCCATTAATATGCTGTCTATGAGAAACACATCTTTACCTTCAAGGACAGGCACCACCTTAGTGAAAAGATGGAAAATATTCCAAGCAAATGGTACCAAAAAAAAAGCAGGTGTTGCTATTTTAATATCAGACAAAATAGACTTCAAAGTAAAAGAAATCAGAAGAGACAAAGAAGGCCATTACATTTTTATCAAAGGAAAAATTCACCAAGAAGATTTCACAATTATGAATATATATGCACCAAACTCTGGTGCACCAAACTTTATAAAGTCTTTATAAAGACAATTCTCCAGGACCATAAGTCACACACTAACCCCATTATGCTCATAGTAGGGGACTTCAATACCCCACTGAGCACTGTAGACAGGTCAACAAGACAAAGAATAAACAGAGAGACATCTGAACTGAACGACATGATACACCAAATGGACCCTAATACCAAAGAATACACTTTCTACCCAGCACCCCATGGAACATTCTCCAAAATCAACCACATACTGGGACACAGAAGAAACCTCCACAAATACAAAAAGATTGAAATAATTTCATGCATTCTATCAGACCACAGTGCAATACAGCTCAACATCAACCCCAGGACAAGCCCTACTGCCTACAAGAACACATGGAGACTACACAACACACTCTTGAATAATGAATGGGTCATGGAAGAGATAAAGAAAGAAATAAAAGCATTCCTGGAACTGAATGACAATGACAATACAGCACAACAAAACCTTCACAACAAAAGCAGTCCTAAGAGGGAATTTTATAGCCCTAGGTGCTTACATTAGAAAAACAGAAAGTGCACAAGTGAATGATCTAACACTGCAGCTAAAAGCATTTGAGAGGCAACAACAGATGAACCCTAAACGCAACAGACAGGAAGAAATAACAAAAATCAGAGCAGAAATCAATAAATAGAAACAAAGAAAACAATTCAAAAAAAAATCAATGAATCCAAAAGTTGGTTCTTTGAAAGTATAAACAAGATAGACAGACCTCTAGCCCAATTAACCAAAAGAAAGAACAAATCCAAGTCAACAGTATTTGTAATGAAATGGGAAATATCACAACAGACAATGAAAAGATACAGACAATCATAAAGGAATAATTCAAAAACCTATAATTGATTGTTTGAAAACCTAGGAGAAATGAAAGAATATCTGAAATCTTGGGAATCACCAAAGCTCAACCAAGAAGAGATCGACAGTTTAAACAGACCCATAATTTATGAAGAAATTGAAGATGTAATAAGAAACCTCCCAACTAAAAAAAGCCCAGCCCCAATCGGTTTCACAGCAGAATTCTATAAAATATTTCAAAAACACCTACAACCATTATTACTGAAACTGTTTAGAAGGATACAAACAAAGGGAATTCTACCAAATTCCTTCTATGAAGCCAACATCACTCATTACCCAAACCAGGCAAAGATACAACTAAAAGGAGAACTATAGACCCATCTCCCTAATGAACACAGATGCCAAAATTCTAAACAGGGTACTGGAAAATTGCATACAGACTCACATCAAGAAGATCATCCATCATGACCAAATTGGATTCATACTAGAGATGCAGGGATGGTTCAACATATGAAAATCAATAAACATCATCAAGCACATAAATGGAATGAAAGACAAAAACCACACCATCATCTCAATTGACCGTGAAAAAGCCTTTGACAAAATCCAGCATCCCTTCATGCTTAAAGTCCTAGAGGAAATTTGATTGGAGGGATCATTCCTCAATGTAATTAAAGCCATATAAGGGAAACCCACAGCCAATATCATCCTAAATGGGGAAATGAAAGAAACATTCCCTTTAAAGGTAGGAACTCGGCAAGGCTGCCCCCTTCACCACTCCTCTTCAATATAGTGCTTGAAACACTTGCTAGGGCAATAAGGCAAGAAAAGGAAATTAAAGGAGTACTAATTGGAAAAGAGGAAGTCAAGCTATCCCTATTTGCTGATGATATGATTGTTTACTTAAGGGATGCAAAAAACTCCACCAGAAAACTCCTAGAAACGATTAACAGCTTCAGCAAAGTGGCAGGATACAAAATTAACCTTAAAAAATCAATGGCCTTTCTTTACACCAAGAACAAGCAACTGGAGAAAGAATTCAAAGAGACCTTCCCACTCACAATAGCCTCAAAAACAATAAGATACCTAGGAACAAACCTAACCAAAGACACCAAAGACCTCTACAACAAAAATTTTAAACCCTTAAAGAAAGAAATTGAAGAAGACCTCAGAAGATGGAAAAACCTCCCATGCTCATGGATTGGGAAAATTAACATTGTAAAAATGTCCATTTTACCAAAACTCTTGTATAGATTTAATGCAATCCCAATCAAAATCCCCAAGAGTTTCTTCACAGGCTTGGAAACAAAAGTCCTTAAATTCATTTGGAAAAACAAAAGACCCCGAATAGCCAAAACAACCCTGAGTGAAAAGAGCAATACAGGGGGGATCTCTATACCAGACTTCAAACTATACTACAGGGCTATAGTCATAAAAACAGCCTGGTACTGGCACAGAAACAGACCTGTTGAACAATGGAACAAAACCGAAGATCCAAACTTGAACACATACAATTTCAGCCATCTTATATTTGACAAGGGGGCCAAGAAGCCAGAATGGAGATAAGAAAGCATCTTCAGCAAGTGGTGCTTGCAAAACTGGATCATCACTTGAGGAAGAATGAAATTAAACTCCTACCTCTCACCCTGTACAAAATTCAACTCCAGATGGATTAAAGACCTCAACGTGAAACCCCAAACTCTGAAGGCCATAGAAGAAAAAATTGGCAGCAGACTACAAGACATAGGCATAGGAAAAGACTTCCTAAATCAGACAGCAGCTGTGTAAGAATTAAGGTCGACAATTGACAAATGGGACCTCATTAAACTCAAAAGCTTCTGTACATCAAAAGAAACAATCAAGGAAGTGAAGAGAAATCCCAGAGTGGGAGGAAACCTTCACTGCAGAAACATCTGACAAAGCATTGATTTCCAGAATATGTAAACTACTCAAAAAACAAAGAAGAAAGAAAACGAATGACCCACTCAATAGATGGAGCAAAGAGCTTAACAGAGACTTCAAAAGTGAGGAATTAGAGATGGCTGAGAAACACCTTAGGAAGTGTTCATCATCACATCATTAAGGAAATGCAAATCGAAACCACTTTAAGATATCATCTTACTCTAATAACACTGGCTAGGATCAAGAAAACAAATGATACCAAGTGCTGGAGAGGTTGTGGGGAAAGGGGAATACTCAACCACTGCTGGTGGGAATGTAAACTCATACAGCCACTATGGAAAGCAGTGTTGAGAACCCTTGGAAGACTTGGAATGAACTTGCCACCCAACCCAGCCATACCACTCCTAGGCATGTACCCCCAAGACTCACCCCATTGCAGGGATACATGCACAGCCATGTTTATTTCATCTCTCTTCACAATAGCAAGGAGCTGGAACCAACCCAGATGCCCCTAAACTGATGAGTGGATAGAGAAAATGTGGTACATCTACACAATGGAGTTCTATGCAGCAGTAAAGAAAGATGACATCATGAGCTTTGCAGGAAAATGGTTGGAGCTAGAGGACATCATGGTTAGTGAAGTAACACAGTCCCAGAAAAACAAAAGATGAATCATATCCCTCATCTGTGGATGCTATTGCCAATTATCTAGCAGTTGGGAATGATGCATATTGGAAACAACAACAACAACATCAACAACAACAACAACAGAAAGGAGTGAATCAAAGAACTGACTGAAACAGTGAACTTCTGCTCAAAACAGTCAATTGCCACATGGAGAATATCGAGAAAAACTGAGAAAGAGATGAAAATCATGTTTGTCAGAATACATGAGCTCTGGTGGGGTACAAAATATATATTAAAAAAATCAAAAAAATAAACAAAACAAGCAAATAATAAATAAGGCTATATGACAGGTAATATTAACTTCTTTCAGTTGTTGAAAAGTTAATTTTCGTGCATTGCATTTGAATATTTATTATGCTCAATATGATCTATTTTGTGTGAACATGAGCAGATTATAATTTATTAGTAAAAGTTGTCTGCAAAAAAAAAAAAGAAAATAGGATTCATGAAGTTTTATGAGAGATGAAATAGTAAATCAGGTAAAGGCTTAAAGCAAGGGATTGAATGACTTGATTTTATTATAAATGGATAATTCCCAGTGGGAAACAGGGGAATGAGAAGACAGTGGGAGGGAGGACATTTAAGACATTTAGGAAAGAACTCGGTAGTAAGGCAGATTTGACTTAGACTGGAGGCTTGCCAACTGCAAAGGGTGAAGTCAGATTCTTGACTCATTTTGAAGAGACAACTGAATGCACTGATTATTGTGTGTAAAGTGAGAAAGAATGAGGAAAAATAAAGGTCAACTAAAGATTTTAGGTGTATGCCCCCTAAACTATAGAACTGATATTTAATGAAATATGAGAATTGCTAAGAGGAGGCTTAAGATGATATGCCTGGAGGCTGAGTGAAATCAAGATCAAAATATCTAATGTCAGCCCTTCAGAAGCAGAGACAGGCTGATCTCTGTGAGATCAAAGCCAGCCTGGTCTAACAGTGACTTCCAGGCAGGCTGGGACTAAGGAAATCCTGTTAATAAAGGATATAAATATCTGTAAGATGTCCTTTGTGGCATGTTACATAGACAATCACATACAAATATGTAGTTCAAGGAATAGTCAGATAGTCATCAGCTGTAACTAGCTTGCTTTCCAGAGTTCTATAGACAAAAGCTCATATTATTTATGGAAAACAGAAATTTTTCTCACAGTCTCACAAATTATTACCATAGATACCTTCAGGGAGTGTTTTAACTATTTCCTTTATTTTATCAATCTAACATTAAAGAGATAAAGCATTTTAATATTACATATCCTGGACATTCTTTTTTTTTAATTTTATTTATTTTTGTATGTGTATGAATGTACTTTCTGCATGTAGGTTTGTGCACCCGTGTCGTGCAATGCCACGGAGGTCAGAAGAGGGTCTCGGTTTCCCCTGGAACTGGAGTTCTCCTGGAATTGGAGCTACAGACGGTTCTTAGCCACCATGTGGGTGCTGGGGATCGAACCTGGGTCCTCTGCAAGAGCAGTCACCTCTTGATGCTTCCTAGGATCCCTCTCTCCAAAACATCGACACTGGTATATCCATAAAAATCGCCAGCCTTGTGTACATAGTGAGTTCCAGGACAGCTGGAGCTAGAGGGAGAACTTATCTCAAAAAATAAATAAAAAAAAAAAAAAAAAAAAAAGGAATGGTGGAAATATGATAGTAGAAAGGATAGTTGGACAGGGTGTTTCAATTACCTTGATCATCAAACTGTTTGCCAAGGATATAACCTGGTATACAGGAAGATTGTAGGTCATGAAGCAAGAGATACAGCTTCTTAGTGTGCTGGATTTACCTCCAACAGTTACATAGAAAGGCTCGCAATTTCCCTAGTGTTCAGTTTTTCCTGTTATCTTGGGAATAATATGTTTAGTGTATATAAAAAATGAAGTCAACATCCAAACGAGAATGGCAGCAACTACATCTTGTTAATCATACCACTTATAATTAAATATGTATTGATGTGGGGCTAGAGAAATAGCTCAGTGTTTAAGAACATTGGCTGCTCTTGAAGAAGATTTGGGTTTTATTCCTGTCATCCATATGCAGGCTAACAATCCTTGGTAGCTCCAGTTCTGGGGGATCCAACATCTCTTCTGACCTCCATGGGCATCACATGGCAGAGATGCACCTGAATACATACAGGCATATAATAATAATAATAATAATAATAATAATAATAATATAGTGAGGAAAATGGGCTTAATATCTAAGCACCCATTTAGAATAATATAATTTCAAACCTTGAATCTTGTCTTCTTAATATTTGCCAAACAACAAAGAACACTTATCATTTCACTTACTGAATGTAATTCACCTCACTAACTATTTGGAAAACAAAGGATTAATAAACTCCATTTATTCTGTTATGGAGTTAACAGTTTGAAGCTGATAAAAACTTTGATGCATGCCCAAGTAAACCCCAATACAAAACAGTGTGAGATAAATGTTACAGAACCGAATGGGCAAGACATACCAAAATGTAGAGGCAGTCTAGTTTCCTTCATGCAAGCTTCTAATTCAGAAGGAAAAAATTAAATAAATAAAAACACGGTCCAAAATAATATCCAATAGGCAGTCATTTTCCCTCCAGAAGCCTGAGGTGTGATTACCATCTTTTTAACTTATATGAAGACAAATGTGTCCAATGATCACAAAATTGCCTGGATGTTGGAAGAATCCATCCACATTATTCAATGATATTACATTTTGCAGTAGGATGTTCTGTAGGTTGATTGTGTATGTGGTTAGACCATTTTAGTTTATTGGTTCCATATTTACTGCCCTTCAACTCTAAGTATGCTTTTCCTCTCTTATTACTATAACATGGCAGTAGACAGAATTGATTCATCAGTTACCATAATTCAGCCTAAATTGTATTCTTTTTAGCTGTATTGACTTATATCTCCTCTATTATAAAATGAACTGGTGTTTTATCCTTGGCTGAATGCATGGATTGGCTAGAGTCCCCCAGATGGGAATCTCATATTTAGGAGAACATAACTAAAATAAAAAAAATGTCTTTCTCAAATTGATGTGTGAAATAATTATGCTGTATTCACCTTTTAATTACTATATGTGTAAAAGATATAGAATTTTTGCCTGTGACTTGGCTATTGAATACACTATAACCTGGTGTTAATTTCCTGATAAATAATAATTAGTCCTCAGAAAACTTCCTAGTCATTTAGTGTGTTAAATTTAGCTTGAAGATAGTTCTGGAAAATCTGTTAGAACATGTTTATATCACTCTTTAATTATTCATTAATTTGTTCTATTAATTGAAGGATTTCCAATGCTATAGGGCACATAACACTTTATTACAGTATTATAATGCAAGGAATTAAGAGTGACATTTTATTACTACTGATGTGAATCTGGCATAGCCGTTAACCTCTGAGAATCTCAGATTCTTTCTTTTCCAAATGATGACAAAAATAATATGTGTTTACTAGAATTGTAATGAGAATGAGATATTTCAAGTTAACTGGGTAGAAAAATGGCTTCAGTGTGTGTTAGATATGCTCGATATTACCCAAGGAAAATGTTTGTGCTGTGTATGAGAATAACTGTAATATTCAAGATGAAAGAAGCTACATTAAACCCCATACGTTTACAAAAGTTGTGATGAGTAATTAACAAACATGTTCATAATTTAGATATTGAGATATGCTGCAAGGCCAAATGGAGAACTTTATCAAATATTATGAAGAAAATTATACATACATACATATATGTATGTGTGTGTGTGTGCGTGTGTGTGTTTATTAAAGTTCATTTAAGGGGTTAGACAGATGGCTCCATGGTTAAAAACCTGGGTTATTTTGCAGAGGACCTGGGTTTGGATCCAGGCACCCACATGGTGACTAACTACTCTCTCTAGTTCCAGGGATCCAACACTCTTTTCTGTCTTCTGGATTCTGTGATAAATTCACTTCCATACATGCAGGCAATCCACTCTTGTATTTAAAATAAAAATAGTAAATAAAATATTTAAAGTTAATTAAAACAATACCCCATTGTAATATGTAAAAAATATGAAAATATGAAACTTCTTTAAATATTAAACTGCTAAAATTCAAAGAAATCTACTAAATATAATGTTAATGCATATTGCACAGCATTTGGATAAGGTTAAATATATTTATCTCCTCAACACTTTTCATTTATATTTGGTAAATCTTTCAAAATCCTTTTGAATAGACTTGTATAATGCACAGTCCATAATTCTTATGGACAGTTGCCCTACTGCAAGGCTGTGACAATCTAAAGATTGTCACAACCTTGTGGTAGCAACAATAACTGCAGACACTCGGAGTAATGGAGTGCATGGAAATCTTACATAGACACCCCACCTATGCACGCAATAGAGCTGCCAAGCACAGGTGGAGGAGAAAAGATGCTTTAGAGGAATGTGGCAGGAAATTGTGCATGCTGAAGATGAACAAATTCCTTTGTCTCACCAGTTGCAAAAATCAGCTAAGAATGCATTAAAGGCATGAATGTAAGACCCCAAAACTATGAAACAACTAAAGAAATGATTTGAGGATTTGCTTCTGAACTTCACACTGGACTTCCCTGCTGGGAGCTTTTAGTAAAAGATTCGCACAAACTAAGGGATTTTACTCTTTGAGCCTCGATTTAGAGTGTTGACTGGTCTTTATATTTTTTTTTTCTTCAAAGAAGATACTAGATCCCTAACTCTCACACCTGAAAATATCAAATCCAAATGGAACACATAATTAAATCTAAGGAGTAAAACAGTGCTACATCTACAAGTAAGCATAAGGTCTTTGTTCAGGAGCACTGAATTGGGAACATGTGTGAAGAGGGTGAAGATCCTGAACCGCCAGAAACAAAATCCTAAAATAGACCAAAGGGACTATATCCAAGAGCTACAAAATGGAAATCACTGTACAATTTAGAAAAAAAAAAAAGATTAAATGAGAATACAGCACAAAGAATAGGGAAAGATTGTTGGAAACTGCCCCACTGACAAAAGAAATATTGGTACCCAGAATATATAAATAACTCCAAGGCAAGAACAAATGAAGCACAAATTAGCCTAGTCAAGATGGGTGATAAACCTAAATAGATACCTCAAAAGAAGAAATGCATATGACACCCAAGCACATGACAAAGTACACACAGCATACATTTTTACAAATCCATTAATGTATTGATGAGGGATATCCAACTGACATCTTCCCAATACAATGTAAGCACATAACTTCTGGTAAATAAATAGTAAAAAATGAAATAATAGAATCACCCAATAGTGATCACGCATAAGAAACCAGCGATTCTGAAAATGAATGTAATTATTTATCTAATAGGCAGCAGTAACTATATATAAAATACATTTCAGAGGTACTTTGATTTGTTGGAATCAAAACAATATTGGAACATGATTTGCATTTTTTTTTTATTTTGGGGGTCCTTTTGAGACAGGGCTTCCTTATAGACCCAGAAGGCCTGGAGTTCACTAGATAAACCAGGCTGTCCTCAGTCTTATAGAGATCTACTTGCCTCTGCCTCTCAGAGTGCTGGAATTTAAAGCTGATGATGTTAGCTCTGCATTTGACTTTTTTTGTTGTTGTTGTTTATTTCTGTATGTGTATGAATGTACTGTCTGCATGCAAGTCTGTGCACCCGTGTCGTGCAGTGCCGCGGAGGTCAGAAGAGGGAATCGGATTCCCCTGGAACTGGAGTTCTCCTGGAAATGGAGATTCAGACGGTTCTCGGCCGCCATGTGGGTGCTGGGGATCGAACCCGGGTCCTCTGTAAGAGCGGTCGGCGCTCTTAACCGCTAGGCCATCTCTCCAGCCCCCTGCATTTGACTTTTAAAAAGTTATATATATATATATATTGTGTGTATGTGAAAGTATGCTGCATGTTCCTTTGCACATGAGTGTAGAGGACAGAGGTCAAGGTTGGTTGCCATTCCTCAGGAAATGTTCACCTTTTTAAACAATAGGACCTTTCCCTCCATGTTGAAATTCTCACTTTAGGCTAGGCTTTCTGATCAAGGAGCCCCAGAGACCCACTTACCCCTCTCTCCCTAGCACTAGAATGGCAAGTACACACTGTGACCATTTTGACATTTGATGTGGACACTGGGAATTGAACTCAGGGCCTCCTGCTGAGCAACATGCAGATTACTGACTGATGTATCTGCCAAGCCCAATTCTGGGGTTGATTCTTATTTTCTTCTTATTGCTTAGGCTACCATTTCCCAAGATGCAAAAATTTGAAGCTGCAATAAAAGTCCATATGACCATTGATATAAATGATGAATGATTTTATTTCACCCTACATTTTATAAGTATGTAATTCACATATGAGGAAAGGAAAATGTTGCATAATTATATCAGATATTTTCATTCCTTTAATCCAAAATATGAAAATAGATAAAATATGGCTATAGCCAAATGTCATATAATTTGAAAAAATACAGCTTTTTCAATGAATTAATGCTCTTTTTCACTGTTGTGCAAAACTTTTTTAATGGCCAACAATTTCTTTTCAACCAAGTGCATTGCGTGCAGAATCAAGTGCTGGTTTTGTATTCTGATTCTCTTACACGTTCCATTAAATTTTATTTCTATCTTTTGAAAAATGTATGGCTTTGCAATTTTTATTTCATTACAGTGGTACTTACATCTCTTAAACTAATTTATGCTTGCTAACAATCGCTATACAATTTTCAATGCACAGAAGATTAATGTTAGAGCCCCTCATCCAACTATTTAAATGATTGTGTTTATAGCTGTTTCTGTATCTACATAGTCTCTCTGTTACTTATGTATCAATATATTCATGCATGTATCATATATTTATCTATCTCTCTATTTTTGTATATTCTGTCTATATATATACATATATATAATTTCTCTTTCTATCTAGTATCTACCATTTATCTATTCTGTACATATCTATCTGTTAGCTATTATCATTTATCTATCTATGTACATATAATCTACTTGATATCCATAAATTAATCATCTCCCTATATAACTATATTTGAATCTAATTATCTGGTATGTATCATCAGTCTCTCAATCTATCAATCTATCTATCTATCTATCTATCTATCTATCTATCTATCTATCATCATCTATCTATCGCTCCATCAATAGATATATCTGTTCCAAAACAAAAATAATTTATCTCATTATATGGACAGAATTCCATAAAGAATATATTGCCCAAATTTTCTTTCTTTTAGTTGGTCTGTTGACCATTTTTATTTTGTGTGTATCAATGGATATTCATTTTCAGAGTATAAGATATCTTTTTTTAAATTTTATTTATTTTTTATGTGTATGAATATACTGTCTGCATGTAGGATTGTGCACCTGTGTCATGCAATGCTGCGGAGGTCAGAAGGTGTCAGATTCCCCTGGAACGGGAGTTAAAGACGGTTCTCAGCCACCATGTGGGTGCTGAGGATTGAACCTGGGTCCTCTGCAAGAGCAGTCAGAGCTCTTAACCGCTAGGCCATCTCTCCAGCCCCGAGTATAGGATATCTTACAAACATAAAAGATAAAGAACACTGGACACAGGAGCTGTGAGTAAAAGCCGACAGGATAAAGTAAAGGTTCCTAAGTCTCAGTCCACCACCAAGCTTTGAATGATGGTTCATTCTATCATTATTCTGATATTCAAGATGGAAATGTACAATTGTTCATTTAACAATTAAAGAAAGGATGCCTTTTCCTATAGGGCCACGTACACATCAGCACATGAAGGAAGCCAGTAATTAAAGTGGGGGACGGGGGGCGGGGGAGAAAATAAAATTTCTGAATCCTCTTTATTAGAAATCTGCCTTCCAGAAGCTTTACAAAAAAACATAACAAATGAAATCGTAACATTTGGGATTCTCTAACTACACAAAACATCACACAAAAGTGCACATTTCCAATCTGATGAGTGTGTTTCCTTAATACTGCTGTATAGTCTTTTTCCTCTCAAAAGATCAGCTGACACATTCCCTCCTTGGAGTGGACACTGAGGACCACACTGGTAACCCCGAATAATTTACAAGTCTCTGAAGTAAACCAAGCTCACAATCTCAGGAATCTCCTGAAACTTATAAGATTTACAGGGCCTCTCCCCAGAGTTAGTGCTTATATAGTTATAGCAATGCTGGAGGAAGGGAACATTCTGATCAGGCAAGTTTCCTGCATGCCTTTCAGGGGGCTCCCTTGAGGTCTCCTTTGTAAATCAGCACCCATGCTGGGGGTTGGAGTGCTGCTGCTGATAGTGTTGCTCTGTCCCTGAGATAACCTGTGTCTACACTCCCCTGAGTTTCCTCGGGGTAACCACTGGCTCACTTAGCTAGACTTGGCTGAAATATCTCTTTTTTTTTTTTTTTTGGTTTCCACTGCTACCCTATCTGGGGTAAAATATATTTAGTTACATCGCCCTAGGAAAAGTCAAACAATAAATTTAAATCGAGCCCAGATGATTCAGAAGCATAGAACACTGAAAGAAATAGAAATGAAGTATTGTGGGCTCCATCTTAAAAATTTCTGAGACATAAACTGAAGCAAACAATCGAGGTGAAGAGATTTTACAATTAATAAAATTGTTAAAATATCCAAGTTTGATTATAAATGTGAAAACATTCTCAAAAGGAGAGATAAAAATTGGATGAGATGAAAAATGAGAACAAAGACAATATAAAATAAAAATAACTGTAAGTCATCTACATGGACTTGGTATAAATCCCTAAAGAATAAAAAAAAAATGAATAACAGAAAATAACTCAAAGTATCTACATGTCCCTTGAACTAAAGTTCATGCATTTCCTTGTTATTAAGTCCCCCCAATTTTCAGAAGCAAAACAAGTTAAAAAATTTTAAAGTGACCATCTGTCTTAGATTGCTTATTTTTTAAATGACCATCTGTCCTAGTTTCCTATCTGTTTGGGGGGAAAAAAGCAAGACAAAATGCCAAAATCGCCATGGGGAGGAAAGGGTTTATTTCAGCCTACAGGTAACTTTCCATTACCGTGGGGGATCAGGGCTCAAGGTTGGGACCTGAAGTCAGGAACTGAAGCAGGGACCATGGAAGAATGTTGCTTACTGGCTTGCTCAGCTGATTTTCTTCTTAAAATATTTTATTTATTAATTAATTTTATATGTATGAGTGTATTGCCTGCATGTGTGTAAGTGCTCAACTGTGGTGAAATGCCCAAAGAGGACAGAGGTGGATCCCTTGGAAACAGAGTTACAGGCAGGTTTTAGCCACCATGCAATTGCTGGGATTTGAACCTGGTATTCTGCAAGACCACCCAGTGCTTTAACCACTGAGTATCTCTCCAGCAGCTCAGCTAATTATCAGTCCAAGTCCACTTCTCAAGGATTGTACTTCCCCCAGTGGGTGGGGCCCTCCTAGATCCTTTACCAATTAAGAAAATGCCTCACTGAAATGCCCACAGGACAGTCTAACAGAGGAAATTCTTCAATTAAGGCTCATCGTCCTAGATGTGTGAAGTGGATAAATGAGATTAGTCGTGTCATCAAAACCTTTTTATCTTTTTATATTGAAGATATTCCAGGGGAATCCGACACCCTCTTCTGACCTCCGCGACATTGCACGACACGGGTGCACAAACTTGCATGCAGACAGTACATTCATACACATACGGAAATAAAATTAATAAAAAAATTAAAAAAAAAATAAACTGAAGATAATCCAAAAGAAAAACTTTAAATTGGAATATCAGGAAAGAAGGAAGGAACTTAAGAGCTAGAAGGACAAGAACCTGCTGCTATTTAAGGCAGTCTAGACATGATAGGGAAGCCGTACCAATGAAATGTCCACACGACAGTAGTCTAACAAGATTGACATGTACTAACAGCACCATTTGACATACCAAGGTGGATCGGAGTCATTTCAAGGATGAATGAAGTGCGGTCGGCAGTCAATGGATGCTGAAGGAGAATCAGATTTCCCAGAGAAGAGCTTCCTGAGAACAGATCTAACTCCAAGGGGCAGCCCTAAACACAGGTGCACAGGAGCGCCACTGAATGAAGACAGTAATACATATATACATGCACACACATACACACATACACACACACATACACACATACACACTCATACACACACACACACACACATACATACACACGGACAGGAAATTGAGAATGAGTTGGGAGGCATAGGAAGAGTTGGAAGGGGGCTGGAAAAGATAGAAATAGTGTGAAATCTATACTCATATATGATGTTTACAAAAAATTTTAAAACTTGTTTGCCAAGAAAAGCAAACAGAATTGTTAATATGAAGAGATAATGTAAAAGAGAACTTGACATTAAAGTTAAAAATTATTATATTTTATTATTTATTTTTATGGTTATTAGTGTATTCCTTACATGTGTATAACTTCACCTGTGTTGTGCAAAGCCCACGAAAGTCAGAAGAGGGTGTCGGATTCCCCTGGAACTGGAGTTATGTACAGTTGTTAGTTGCCATGTGAGTGTTGGGAATCGAACCCAGGTCCTCTGCAAGCACAGCTGGTACTCTTAACTGCCAAGCCATCTCTCCAGCCCTGACATTATACTTTTAAGAGTAACACGATAACTCAGAAAATAAAGGAGAAATTTGATAAACGTTCTACGTAACATTGCTCAGGTATATAATTATCTACCCAGTTAAAGAGCAACGAGTTATGGGAGTATTACAAATACAGGGATGTTCTTGAACAATTCATATAGATTAACACACTCGCAAGCTTTTGGAAGGCTGACCACCCTGAGCAAGAAAGGAAAACAGGAAAGTAAAGTCTGGGATGCCAAATGGCTAGAGAGATGGATCAGCAGTTAAGAGGACTGGATGTTCTTGCAGAAAACCCACGCTTGGTTCTCAGCACCCACATGGTGGTCAACAGCCTTTCTTACCTCTCTAGTACCAGGGGATGAAACACTCTTTTGGCCTCTCTGAGCATTGCACAATCAGGTGAACTTAAACGCTCATACAGATAGAATAAGAAATAATAAAAAATGATGGGAGACTGAGAAGAAAAAATGAAAGGGTGGTGAGCATAGTCATTAAAAATTATCTGTAGGGCGAATATTCAGAGATGGGTGTTAGCAGGAAGAGTAGGAGTTCACAAACAGAGCTCCACTTGTAATTCTACCAGTGTGCCTCCCATGTCCTGATATTCATTTATCAATCTTCCGGACAAACCAACTGGAGCACAGAGCTGTCCTCTGAATGTCAAGCTATGGAAGAAGACCCTTCTCAAACTTGGTTGCTCACAATTGGTTAGCATCAACACAAACAAACTGTGGACACTCTGTAAGAATAGATGAGCCCGGGAGTCAACACACATCCCAGTCAACCAGTTGGCCCCAGTTCTAAAGGGGAAGGACTAAGAGTTTAAGCAGAAGAGAGGTTCAGTCTCTCTTCATTTGGACTGCAGCTGGGAAGTCACAATCCATGCTGGCCTAGACTTTCCAGTGTGGCCTTTTGGGGAGAGCACCCATACTCCTTTAAGTAACCCCTCAACCACTGCTCTGCAATTAAGCCCCAAATCTCCCTGATTACACAAACAGTTATTTGGAGGAATTAGACCTATGTGTGTCCTAGGGACAGAGGAAAGAGAGGCCAGACTTCATTTGCACCTCCCAGAAGGAATTTTGACAACAACCATTATTTTAGTCACTGTCCAAAAAGCTGTACTGACTGTTCCTTAGGTGAATTCTACTTCACACAAACTTGATAACCAAGCGTATGGCGTGGTGTCTTTCCCTATAGGAATGATGTCCACCTGTAATTATAATACAAGATGTCAGTTCAGCCAGCCTTTTCCATATCCAAGAGATCACACCCAGATACTTTCTACAGATATTTGGACAAAGATCAAATATTTTCCTCCCTCTTCTGATACACTACAAGAATAGTGTTGTGAGTCAAATATGGGTGACTCTTGTCCAAGTTGTACCCAAGTAGGGCAGATTCCAAGTATGCTATGAAATAGACTACAGGCAATTAATTTCTGATCCATTTCATATCCAAGGAGTCAATCTTTTCAAGGCCGAACAGTAGCTTAACATTGGCTTTGCACATGTAAATAGATTTTGCTGTGGTTTCTGGAAGAAATTTTTTTCCTCATTCATTCAGGAACTATCCTATAATTATCAAAACAGCTGGTGTGATGTCAACCTTACACCTTCCAGTGAGGAATGTGTCATTCGTGAGTCAATGGATCAAAAGACAAAGCAAAAGTTCCAGGTGTGATATGCACATCCAACAGTTCACACAATAAGGTGAATTAATTACTGAAGTAAGTACAACTTGTAAAAACATGTTCTTTACTGGAAATGGTATGTCACAGTATTTACCAGAGGATCAGACTTCCAGATATTACACTGACAGTGTGAGCACTTTAATTTAGTAGTTTAGACCTAGTGCTTTGAACATAGGTATCTTTCCATGGCCTCAGAAGAACTGGGCATGTGTTGTCGACTTAATAATATGCATATGCTACAGGGAACAAGTGGCATGTTCTGCAAATAATAATATAATAGGAGTCACTTTGAATTATACTTCTGTTGAAATCAGGATATTTTACATAACTCTGAGCTAAAAAATGAATGTGTAATGGTGTTTTTCCATGTAACTACAGCCTTTCCTGATCTTAATGAACACTGAATTCAACATGCATGACACCAGGATTCACAAACCAAGTGAAACTGACTCTGTTGACTTATTCTGGTAAATCTACCATATTCAGCACTATAGTTGAAATTATGAACCATTTATACTTATGTTTATCTCTATCTAGCCAGGACAGAGGACCTTCAGAAGTAGTGACCTCCTGCAAGAATATCCATAGTTCCATTGATCAAAGAGGAAATAAAAACACAGGTACAGGAAGACAGATCAAGAACCACCTTCATAGATTTTGGCCCAATGTTAAGTTATTTGGGTGCTGTCACTCATATGGATTCAGGCTTCTTGTGTGATTGTCACAGAGCCTTACCAACTCCCCCAACCGCAGAAGATGTATTTCAGTTCCTTCAGTGTTTATTCTGTTAAATAATAGATGATAGATAAACAGATATACATGCATATGTACATATAGACATACATATGCAGATACATTGATGAATGTCTGGTGGATGATTTATAGATTGATAGGTAAAGATGATGTAGTAACAGATGATGGATATATAACACAGACACACACACATATATTATATATATATATATATATATATATGTTAAACACACACACACATATATATATATATATTAGACACACAAACACACACACACACACATATATATATATATATATATATGCACACAAACATGCACACACAAATACATGTTTTTTTTCTTGTTTTGGTAAAGGTTTTTGGAATACTTTCTCAATTAATTTGGCTTCCTCTATAGTAAAGAGCCCTCAAAATTAGCAGAGATCTAGAAACTAAATAACGCATCACAAATTTCCATTTTGACAGCTGTTATCAGCCCCATTTCATCTTTTCAGTTACACAAGTTGAAACCACTGACTTTTGGGCATTTCTTGCCCCTATAGACACCATGACGTGTTAGCCATCATCACAAATATCTGTATATAATCTCTGATTACCTTTCCAGACTGGGGGAGTAATAACACTATTATTATTATCACACTGAATCCCATTTTAGATATTACCACATCACCCCTGCCACTCTGAAACTGCTATCTGGATTGTCCACTTGCATTGCAACAAAGGACTTCTTGCAAAAGGCCGCCACTCCTGAGGTATGCTTGGCTCTTTGTCTCTCATCTATTGATTATCTCATAGAGAACCCTTAAAGTCTTCTCAATAACAAAGTCAGAGAGCACAATCACGTATCATACATCCCCACCGACATATCCATTTGGGATGCCCCTGTGGTCTCTTCCTGTCAAGGAAATACAGAGCCCATAACTCATTTATTAGAAATCCTTGCCATATCTATGATGAAAGAACTGGCCCAGCAGCAAGCTTGACATGACTCCATGAATTTTCATCAGGATGTCTTATTTTTTTTTTAATTTTTTTTATTTATTTCTGTATGTGTATGAATGTACTGTCTGCATGCAAGTCTGTGCACCCGTGTCGCGCAATGCCGCGGAGGTCAGAAGCGGGCGTCGGATTCCCCTGGAACTGGAGCTCTCCTGGTATTGGAGTTTCAGACGGTTCTCGGCCGTCATGTGGGTGCTGGGGATCGAACCCGGGTCCTCTGCAAGAGCGTCGGCGCTCTTAACCGCTAGGCCATCTCTCCAGCCCCA
The DNA here is from genome assembly GCA_009823505.1 of Rhizomys pruinosus. Lineage (NCBI taxonomy): Eukaryota > Metazoa > Chordata > Mammalia > Rodentia > Spalacidae > Rhizomys > Rhizomys pruinosus. The sequence continues at coordinate 3,070,387 of VZQC01003599.1, forward strand.
GGATGTCCTATTTTAGCCACGCTGATATCCATTGAATCTCACATCACCCTCCATAAAATTTGTCTTTTAACAAAATATTTAAAAAGTACTCATATCTCCCAATTGATGCAATATAAATCTCTATCTGTTTTCAGTTCTTTTGGTAAGTACGATTTTCCATAGTTGGAGCTATAATTGAACCTGGTGCTCTATTAATAACTGGTCTCAGTAACTTGTTAAGATCAGTTTGTCAAAATTTATCATACCTCAGGACCACCTGTAGGATTTGATGTAAATGGAAGTATCTATGCCCTATTCCATAGTGAGATGCATTTTGGACACTCTATTTGTTTTTCTTTTATAATTCTCTTTAAAGTACCATAAAGTTTCAATCAATCTAGCTTTGTTAAATATAGATGTTTTGAAAGAGAAGGGGACAATAACATTGTTTCATTTTACTCATTTTCTTTGTATACTGATTTTAAAAATTTTAATGGATCCATATAAATTTTAGGATTCCTTTTTCCTATAATATGGAAAACAGTATTGTTCAATTTCCAGCACCCATAACCAGTTTTGTGTACAAGGATGCATTCACATACATGCAGATGAAACAGTCACATATGTTACATAAAAATAATTAGTGAAATACTTAATTTAAAAATATGGGAATGGTTTCATTTGTGACAACATGGATGAAATTGCAGATTACAGTCCATGAAATAAGTCAGACAGAGAAAAATCAAATGTTGTGTTTCTCATGAACATGAAAAATCCACACATGAACTTACCAGAAACAGAGTACATTGGGCACCAGGGACTAGGGAGTAAAGAGAATGCAGATATTATGGTCCCAGTTCAAGACATCAGACAAGAGAAATAGGCTATTTATTCTAGTTCTGTTGCACATCATGATTAATATAGAGTTTTAAGAAGTGGTATAGGTTGCTGAATAGTTGAGAGTAAATTTCAAATGCTCTTGCCACAAAAGGAGATTAAGTATGCGAGGTGATGGATATGTTAACCGCCTTGGCTTAATTATTCCACATTGTATTCATAAGTCATAACATCATTCATTATATCACATAAATTTAAACAAACATAAATCACTGATTTATAATAAAATGAGTTATTATGAGTGCAGAACAATGGTGGAAAATTGCTTAACATCAAGTAAGATGTTAGTGTAGAATTTCATAAGACAGAACACTGAATAGCTGCTGTGAACCTCTGGAGAAAGATGGCAAAATATTGACACATAATTGTAATGGTTTCTCTACACCATCATTGGTGGCAACACAACAAATGTGAGAGAATTTGAGTCTCTTTTAAATTCTGTGAAATAGAAATCTCAATAAAATATAAGCTTACATTGAAATACTTAGAGTTCTTAGTATTCCCTGGCTTCCTTTCTCTGACAGAGGAGAACAACTAGGCTTTATCTGAATGACACAATAAAGAAAACAGAGTAAAACCTAGACAGAGCTCCAGATACAGATGATAAGATAGAGACCTTCTTATCGGGGACCTGGCAACAAACTGGTTGCAGCTAGACAGTTTAACCATCTCTGAGAGAAATTCCACAGATAGATGAAAGGTCCAAAACAATTGTTGCCTATAAGTGTATTCAGATATAAACAACTAAATGTATGTAGTTTTGAAATAAAAATAATTATAAGAATTTAAGCCTAGGAGTTTATTTTTAATTTAATTGAAAATAAAAAATGATAATTGACCCTAAAATTAACAATAGCATGCCTTGGTCATTTTCCTAATGTTGTGATAAAACATTTGAACAAAATAATTTATGAAATGTCCTGTTATTTTGTCTCGTAATTCAAGTGACAATCCATCGTACAGGAAAGTGGAGGAAGTGGGACTTGAGGGGCTCTGAGTTTTCAATGCGGCATCTCCAGTCAGGAAGAAGAGGGGGCCACAGTTGCTTTTTCTTGTCTCTCTAATTTTTTACAGTCTAAGACCATAGTCTAAGAAAGGGTGCTGCCCACATCGGGTGAGTCTTCCCACCTTCTTTACCCTAATCAAGATTAGTTTCCACAAGCATGCCAGAAGGCCTCTCTCCCTGGCTGAAAATTTAGATTAATCATCACAACACCATTTCTTTTTTAACCATAATATTTGCCTGACTCAAGCAACAACATTGACCACTGAGGTATCTAATATACACGTCTGTGATACAATCTACTAGGCTCTCATGTTCTAAGCCTAAGGCAGAATTATAGTTCTGTAGTTTCAGGTAGTTAGGAAGAATTATGTAAATTCTAGCCATTAGGTTGTGCAGACAGCTTCCCAGTGTCAGTACCTCTGGGTTGATCTGAAATGTATATGGGGAACTTCAGTACCTTTTATTCCTGCTGAACTGACTAAAGTTTACGCAAATATACACAGAAACAGACACACACACACAAACACACACACACACACACACACACATTTTCCAGAAAATAAAGATTATTAACATGATAAAGCTACCATGAGCCTTAACTTTTAGATATTAATACAGTGGATTTGATGCAGTATTGGGGGCATGGTTTGGGTATAACAAAAAAGGGAAAATCATGGGGTTCTCTTTTTGAAAATTATGTTTTATATGTTTTATCCTCTATGCCATGGAGGAAATATACATATTTGTTATTGAAATATAATAGACACAAATATAATTTATAAAATTTTGTCCTAGTTTTTTATTTTCTTCTTTTTCCTCTGGATGTGATGAAACACTAAACAAAATCAATTTAGAGCAGAAAGGATTATTTGGGTTATAGGTACAGACCAGACTGTTAACAAGGAAGGCCTAGGCAGGAACTCAGGGCAGAAACTGAAGTGCTGGATGGAGGTAAGCTGCTTACTGACTTTTCCCTCTTTTCTGTGCTCAGCCAGCCCTCTTCTGCAACTCGGGACCATCTGGCCAGCTGTGACATGACCCACAGTGAGCTCGGCCTTCCCAAATCACTCAACAATAAAGAAAATGCCTCACAGATATTTCTAAACCCCAATATGGAGAAATTCCCAAATTAAAGTTCCTTTATCCTTGTGTACCAAGCTGACACAAGCTGTCTAAAACAGTTGAGTCTTTTGTCAACTTGACATACAAACTCATTACTATTAAGTTATAACCTTTCCATTTCTTTTTAACAAAATATTTCTATGCATAAAATATTTTTATGCTCCTCAGTATTCTGCCTAAATGTATTGTGTATCCAGTGTGTGCAGTTACCACTGAGGCCCGAAAAGGACATCAGATAATTTGGAACTGGAGTCAGGGATAGTTGTTAGCCACCATGTGGGGGCTGCTAACCAATGCCTGGGTCTTATGCAGGAGTCTCTTGTACTCTTAACCACTGACCCATCTCCCCAGTCCCCTTTTGTATTTCTTATTACAAAGATCGAATGATAATATTAATATCACAATATAAAACAAATTAAGACTTTAATAGTTTGATAGTCTTTAAAATATCCATACCTACAGAGTCCCTTTAACAATTCTCTTAATGGTGGGGCCCTGTAAAATCCAAAATACAATACATACTGTCTTGTATCAAGAAGGAAGAAACAGGGCGTACTTCTGCAAAATCAATGTCCAGCAGCTTGGCTTAGCATCCACCATCTGAGAGTCATGCATGATTTTCTGGTTTACAAAGCACTTGGGCACTGCCACTTCTCTGGCTCTGCCGTCCAGATCACCTCTGATTTCACCGACACAGGCTGCCTCCTCTTCATACTTGCCACTGCCGTTGGTGGTCACCCCATAGCTCTGCCTCCCCAGTACACTGGAGCTACATCTTTACCGCTGTATCTCCCAGCCTCACAAAGGGCTTGCCTCGGTTCTCTCCAGGAGCACTCTAACCTAATCTAATCTAATCTAATCTAATCTAATCTAATCTAATCTAATCTAATCTAATAACAGGAAGCACATTCATGAATGGCCTCTACTGGCCTCACTGCAGTCTCTCTGTGATGCCAGCAATTCTGCTGCTTTGATGCCTCTAATACTCTGTACCACTTGGAAGACACACATGGCCCCATTGAGCTGCCATCTAGACATGCAACCTTGAATCCCTTTGGAGTATGGCTTCTACATGAATTCCTCAAATAATTCACCTCAGTGCTGCTGGTCTCTTATTAATTACAGCTGAGTTGTCAGCTCCAGATAACCAGCATCAATATCCCTGTAAAGCACAGATTTCACTTCCATAAATTCTTAGTTCAGTTATATCAAATGGTCAGCTCAATACAGTCTGCTTCCTTATGGAACATCACAAGCTAGGCTTCCAATATTCACATTTCTTTCAGCATGACTTATCCAAACTCCTCAGCAGTAGCTCTTTAAGTGTTACTCACTCAATGATTTTTGCAGCTCTATGTTCCAAATCCCTCCCTTAAAAACCAACATGGACAGGTCCGTCAAGGCAACACTTCATGATCCTGGTATTAACTTCTGTTCTAAGGAAGATTATGTTTGGAATGCAGGCAATCATTTAGGGCATGTCTTGAAGTCACTTTGTCCTATGATTGAATGATTGAGGTCAATAGCAAAATTAACAACCCACTCCTGGTAGGATTTCAAATGCCCACTAAACAATTCAGGGATGAAGGTGTGAGTCAGTCCTTCAAGTGATGAACCAAGACACACAGACATGCTTACTGAATGTAGAAGAAATACAGAATGAGGGGCTGGAGAGATGGCCTGGCGGTTAAGAGTGCCAACCGCTCTTACAGAGGACCCGGGTTCGATCCCCAGCACCCACATGGCGGCTGAGAACCGTCTGAAGCTCCAATTCCAGGAGAACTCCAGTTCCAGGGGAATCCGAGACCCTCTTCTGACCTCCATGGCGTTGCACGACACGGGTGCACAGACTTGCATGCAGACAGTACATTCATACACGTACAGAAATAAATAAAAATTAATAAAAAAATTAAAAAAAAGAAATACAGAATGAGGAACAGAAGAAGATAGTTATAGAAATCACCCAAGGCAAGGTGACCAGTTACAGAAATGAAGATTGTAATGTCATGAGTATTTCTCTACCAGGCTGGTGATAATGCTTGTGTATATGTACATCTGTATTAAGCTAATATTTGTATTTCTTTGCTCTATTTAGTTATTATATAATGCAAAATCAACAGCAATAATAGTGGTGAAGTGTTATAAATTTCTATTAAGTTATGGCACATGAAAAGACTAAACATTTCTCAAGGGACCTCAGCATCTACTCTAAAATATATAATGCTTTTGCAGTTGCAGATAGTTATCCCATGTTATGTGGAATTATGGCCTTGTTATCATTTTAATTTGAGAATTAAGCATGACATAAAGAGATGAGATTGGGTGTCAAGTTGACAAGGAGTAGACTTGTGAAGCCTGTTCATTTGACTGGATCTGGAGTTAACTAAAACCTGTCTGTACATCAAAGGAAACAATAAAGGATGGACTGTTTTGATCAGATTATTTGAAGCAGGAATACCCACCCTAAATGTGGGCAACACCTTCTAGTGGCAGCCAATGCAAAAGGGCTTGGCAGAAGGGTCTTTTTGATTTTTGCCTGTTTGCCTCCTCTCTCACTGGTGAGTTTCTCTATCTTCCTGCAACATTCTTTCATCCGCATTCAAACCAACTTCTTTGGGTTCCAACATCATCTGAAGACCAGCAGACCTCCAGAAATACTCTGGGCTTCAGTGTCAGAGTGAAACTGCTGAGGCATCCAGCCTCAAAGACTGAGAAACTACTGGATTCTCAGCCTCTGCAGTGTGATGCAGTCTTGGCTTGAGCACCACAACCCTATCCTGTAAGCCAATAGAGAGGATTGAATCCAGGCACATGTTAAGAATGTTAAGAATTTGTCCTCACCCTATGTACACCACCAGTCTTTTTTTGATATATATATTATCACAGAATATATATAATATCTATATATTAATATAAATATAAATAAATAAAAAAAAAAATGAGAGAGAGAGAGAGAGAGAGAGAGAGATCACATACATGTCAAAGTATGAATCAGAAGTTGGAGATCAGAGGACAGTTTTTTGTTTGTTTGTTTGTTTTAATTTTTTTTTAATTTTATTTCCGTATGTGTATGAATGTATTGTCTGCATGCAACCTGTGCACCCGTGACGTGCAATGCTGCAGAGGTCAGAAGAGGGTGTCGGACTCCCGTGGAACTGGAGTTCTCCTGGAATTGGAGTTTCAGACGGCTTTCGGCCGTCATGTGGGTGCTGGGGATCCAACCCAGGTCCTCTGCAAGAGCGGTCGGCGCTCTTAACCGCTAGGCCATCTCTCCAGCCCGACAGTTTTTTTTTTAAGCCTTGTTTCTTTGCTCCACTCTGATACTTGCTGGTGTAGGAAACATTTGTGCCTGATGATCCATCTCTCCTATCCTTATTATGATATATTTAAATGAGAAGTTGCGGTTGCGGGTCTATAATATTTTGTGTAGACACATGTGAGTGAGTGGCAAAAATAGGAAGGTGGTGAATGAAAGTTAAATCATCCCTTTCTATAGGGGAGGTTCAAATGGAAAATATTCTGAAAGCTGGACCATAACTGGACCATAAAATAGAAACATAAGCATATTATTTTGATGAAGGGAGATAGATGATAAACTGCCCCAGTCAAAATATATCCAGTTTTCTTTGTGGCTCTGAGCATACTGCACTAATTATAATTAGTTAAAAATATCAGTGCAAATTATGGTTGTTGTGAGCATACTGCAGACCCCTACTGATAAATATTTGGTCAACCATTACATCCAGTTACATCCATGAGAGAAACACATTATGGTCCATTACAAAAAGATTTGATGCTTTCAATCTCTGTAAGGTGATTGGTCACCAAATGTTTGGTATTCAATACAGAAAAGTTTGTTTTGAGGTTGTCTTTGCAATGGCGAGCCTAGGTGAAATTTTACAAGAATTAATCATAAAACAAGTAATTGATTACAATGAAGAGTTTGACTATGCAACTGGAAAGTGATGGAAATAAAAGCAAAATCTGCATAAAAGGTAAATACACTGTAGGACAAAAGCTGACTATCAGTGCTAATACTGCTACAGTGACCATAGCTAAGTAGCCCAAGAACTAGGTAGAGGAGAATGTATTAACATAAGCAAAGCAGTTGTGAGGAAAAAGACAAAGATTACCAGGGGAGGATAGATCAGGAAAAAATCACAGCAAATCATTTGAAATCTCCTGATATTAATCATTCAAAGCTTGAAATGCATTATATAATGCATTTCAATATATATATATATATATA
>VZQC01003599.1:3080101-3119226 GCA_009823505.1 Rhizomys pruinosus
CCTGTGCTCTTTGCGAGATGTAACCCTCGGGTTTTGCTGCTCCAGATCCAGCCACCACGCCTTCCGCCACAATGGACTAATTCCCTGGAACCGCCAATCGTAAGCTCAAATAAACTCTTCCTTTTATAAGTTCCTTGGTCTGGTGTTTTATCACAGCAACAGAAAACTGACTAATACAGATGTGTTGTATAAAATGCACAATAATCCATACACATATATGGTATGAAAATTTCAGTCATTTGCATGATAAAAATATAAAAGCTAAGAACTCTAATCTGGAAATGTAAGCATTTACATTCCAACTCTAGGTCAGGGTTTGGTGCTTTTGCTGGAGAGCACAATGTCAAAAGTTCTGTGGACTGTTAATCTATACAGAGGTAGAAATAACAAAGAAATAAATAAAAGGAAAATATGACAATGGGTAAATCCATCAATACATCTAAAAAATTCATTGAGAAATCCATCCACTTCACTTACAAAGCAGAGAGTTACTGAGGATCTTATAACTTCTTAATCAATTTATTTATTTCAGTTTATATTAATAATAAATTATTTTGAGAACTCTGTTTATTTACATTTGCTATGGTTCTCAGTTCACTTTAGAACCTAATAATGATAAAGCAAAGCCTGAAGGCAGAAAGTTAGTTAAATCTGAATGAAAGCTCAATTAATTCTCCTTTGCTTACAATTTCAAAATAATTTATGATAAAGATGCAGCATGAATGTTTCACATGAAGAAAACATTCTTAAACCTATGTATCTTAAACTACAGTCACATTAAAATCACCAGGAGATGATGAACTACAGAGATTCTGTGTGGTCATTGGTTACCCAGATAACATAATTTATAGCCCCGAGAAAGAGGATTTAAATTGTTATCAAGCTGTGTTGGTGATTTTATGACACTTTAAATTTTTTGTGTATACCTTATCATTCCAAATTTTGTCTCATTTTGAAAATAACTCTAATTCCTTCTGTCATTAAATTTAAATATATAGTGAAGAATAATTGATTTGCAAGGAGTTATAATTATTTGATATAAATGATCTCTCCAGTTTGCACAACTACCTACACCACCAATGCACCACAAAGTGACAAGCATACTCATCACCTGAAACAAGAAAGCCTATGAATGAAATAAAGAGCAGGTTAACAAGACCAACAATCCTTCAGACAGATTAACCAGAGTGATGCAAATTAATGAAATTAGAGATGACAAGGGTAGCATTACAACAGACCTGAGGAATTCAGAGGATAAGAAAACTTTAAAAAACTTATATACTGCTAAACTGCATAATAGAAAAGAAATGAATAAATATCTAGATATGCGAACCCTTCCAAAATTAAACCAAGATAAGGTGAACAATTTAATTTTTATTTAATTTTATTTTATGTGTATGAGCATATTACCTATATGTAAATGTACCCATGTCATGCAGTACTTGTGGTGGTCAGCAGATGGCAATGCATCCCCTGGACCTGGAGTTAAGGATGGTTGTTAAGCACCCTGTGGGAGCTAGGAAGCAAATCCAGGCCCTCTGTAAGAGCAGTCACTGGTCTTAACCACTAAGCCATCTCTCCAGCCCCAAGGTAAACAATTTAATGGACTCATAACAACCAAAGGGAGAGGAGCAGAATTTGAAATCTCCCATCCACAGAGAGGAAGGAAGAGAGAGCGAGACAGAAAGAGAGAGAGAGAGAGAGAGAGAGAGAGAGAGAGAGAGAGAGAGAGGAAAGATTAGGCGGTGTAAAAAGCCTGAGGGAAATGTACTAACTTAAAAGCCCCTGAAAATATACATACATACAAAATCTGAACATGAACGCATGTGTATACCTGAAGGCTATACAACAAGGAACACAGTGCCAAATAGGAGAAACCTCCCTTCAAGTTGTTGGTCAGGGTAGTCCAAGTGACTGCCAGAATAGCACAGGCTAATGCCACAACCCTTGATTATCTCCCAGAACTTACAAGTAAGACTGTGCAATTGAACACAGGACATATTTCAGACATGAGACTTGGAGCAATGGAGCTGGAATGGACCTGGAAGCCTCCTTCTCTGAAGATTAGCACTCTTAGTTCTAGAGGATACTATGCAAATCAATCAATGGTCCAACCCAGCTCCAAAGCCTAATAAATAACCACAACTGCTGGCACAGCCAACTATCTCTATTGGTGCATTAATTGCACTTTTATCAACAGTAGTCAACAGATAGCTAATTGGATTTAAAGCCCTCCCAGTGGGAGAGATCTCATAGGTGACACTGTAAATATAGATGAATACATATGGCTGGAGAAGTATCTTGGGCACATCTCTAGACAAATGAAATTTTTCACTGTAAGCTAAATATGGATTGTTTTATAGTCACAGATAAATAGACCATACACTACTCATCAAATAGCCTTTTTTTTGCAACAAATGTTGACTGTTACAGAGGTCCACAACTGGTCAAACATAATGTATTTCTGAGAGAAGCTCAGCACTAAGTGACACCTCTACAGTGGAACATTTATACCCAAAGCTTATGGAACACAGTGGAAACGGGGGTGGAGAGAATATTAAAATATACTTCAATTCTCACAGAGAAGCTTCCTCATCCAACAAAGTTCAATGCACACAGAAGGGAACAATTGATTTTCAGAGAACAAACACTGCAGCATGTATGTCCCTGGATAGGATTCCTGTAGAAAACAAACTCACAAAACTCAGGGACCATTGTGGAAGAAGGGGAAGAAAGAGTGGAAGAGCCAGGGGTTGGGGCAGGAACATAAGGAAACAAGGGATTTCAGGTCACTGGGAACTTGCTCACTGACTTGCTGCAGTGGCAGCAGTATGCACAAGACCCATGCGGACTCAACCCAGCATAGAATAATGGAAATGGGCAGCAGGCCCCAATCCCCTAATCTTAGCCCAACAACTATTAGCAACTGATTATCACTGGGTGGGAGAGAATCAATTCTCTCTCTCTCTCTCTCTCTCTCTCTCTCTCTCTCTCTCTCTCTCTCTCTCTCTGAAAGTCTGTCTGGCCTTAAACTTACAGAGATTCAGCTGCCTCTGCCTCCCAAGTGCTGGGATTAAAGGTGTGCTCAGAATATCGGGAGTGGCCCTAAATAGGCTGAGTAGGCTGTAATAAATGAATTTGCACTGAGGGACATATTTGGGTACAAATGCTTGAGCAAATAGGACCTAGCCTATAGGACAGAATGCATGAAATTCAGTGGGGGGAGAGGGGCTATGGGAAGCATGGATGAAGAAGGGGGGGTAAATTTGATTTAGATTTATTATATGAAATGCCAAAAGATACAAATATTTTCAAAAAGAAAAATATCCTCCACCTGGAAAAACACCAATTGCACAAGGGAGAATTCTCTCAGATCTTGAAAGAACTAATACCGATACACCAAAAGTTATTCTACTAAATATTAAAAAAACAAGTAACAACTCCAAATTTTATAAAGCCATTGTCATCAATTCAGACAAAGATCCAACCAAAGAGCATTACTGGCCAATCTTTCTGATGAACATGGACACAGAAATAAAATAATTGCAACTTAATGAAAAGGCTCATCAAAAAGATGATTTAATATGTTCAAGTTGGTTTAATCCCCTACATGTAGGAATGGTTCAAAACAAGTCCAGCTAAAGGTTGGCCAATTTTGTGCCCATTTAAAGAAATTATCTACCTATTTCATTGATATTTCATGATTTTTCTCTTCCTGAAGCTCGTTTCTCCTCTTATAATTATCCTTTCTTTCTGCTTATTTAGCTGTAGACTAATATTCTTTTCTTAGTTCCTTAAAGTAATTCTGTTTTATAACACATTTTTAAGATTTCATTTTATTTTTTTATTTAGGTGGACATTATATAGGCCAAAACAAGTTCACATATACGAGATACCTATGGATTCCCACACAGGCCAAAAGAGATTGTCAGATGCCCTGGGAATGGAGTTCCAGTATCTGACAGTATTCCTACTCATCCTCCTGCTCTTACATTATTTCTATTCTCTATTCTTAAATGTTCCATGAGCTTTGAGGAGAGAGATTGATATAGTTGTCTCATTTAGGAATATGCACTCACAATCTGTCATTTTCAGCACTTGGACTGGTTACAGGTATTGGCATTAACTGTTGCCCAGTGCATAGTCTTCCATAGCCAAGGTTGACAGCAGCGCTAATCAATGTATATAAACAAAATCATTTAGAAGGCAGAGTGAGACCATGCCTTTTCAGCTGAACAACAATAGTCGTAGATTCCAGCCAGACCTATCTGATCCAGTCTCTCACCTACATGATCACCTTACTTCACTTTTCAAGCTTGCCCTTCTGCTCTTATATATCAGTATCTGAAATGCATCATTTGGAAATAAAACAAGAAAACCTGAATCCTGTATTTCCACAGGTAAGTGTCAGCATTGCTAATCGAAAGTTCTCCTTTCTGGAAAGAGCATAGAGTCAATGGTGCTGAAAAATTTCTGTCAGTTCGGCCTGAAGAGATGGCCTAGCGGTTAAGAGCGCCGACCGCACTTACAGAGGACTGGGGTTAAATGCCCAGCACCCACATGGCGGCCCGAGAACCCTCTGAAACTCCAATTCCAGGAGAACTCCAGTTATAGGGGTATCTGACACCCTCTTCTGACCTCCACGGCATTGCACAACACGGGTGCACAGATCTGCATGCAGACAGTACATTGATACACATACAGAAATAAGTAAAAAAAAAAATCTGCCAGTTCTTGACAGAAATAGGAAGTTAGAGAAAGAAGACTAGCCTCTAATTGGCCCCTATGATGGCACAACCTTATTATTGTTCTGGAACACTCCACAGCATCCCAAGATCTCCACTCTGGGAAGAAGCCTTCAACATGTGAGCTTTTAGGTTATATTTAAAACCTAAACTATAGCAAAATATATGTATCAAGGGTCTCTAAAGGCACAAAATCCCTAGGCTGATTATTTATTAAAAAGAGATTTATTATTATTAGATTATTTTACATCATATTGAGTGTGTGGCCTAATAATGACCAACTTCACACTAGAGTGGCTGAGAACCCAGTAGCTACTCACTCCAATCTGATACTGAAGCCCTGGAGAAATTCTGGAGAACACTGGTCTTCAGTTCATAGCAGAAGGCCATTGTAATAGAGTTCCATGTAAGTGAAGAATGACTGTGGCAGCAATAAGGTAGATGCAAAGAAGGACGTCAGACTGGCAAAATAAGTATTGCTTTCTCCCTGGGACTGCTTTATGTCTAGACAGCCACTGGATGGTGGTTTTCACTCTAGAGAATGCTATTCCCATCTCTGTTAATATTTCCAGGAAAATTGGAATTCATGCTTCTCTGGAAGCATGAATCTGAATTGATTCCAGATCCAATCAAGGGCTCAACCAAGAATAACCATCAGACTGCACATTAATATAATTTTCTAAAGGACTGGAGAGATGGTTCATTGGACAAAAGGCTGATTTCTATCCCCAGAACCCACATATAAAGCACAAGCAGTTGTAACACCAATGTACCTGTGGGAAGTGAGAGACTGAACAATAGGTCCCAACTACGTCAGCTTCGGGAACAACAGAGACCCTGTTTTAAACATGGTGGAAATGCAAGGACATACACCTGTAGTCTGGCACACCAAATGCATGCCAAAATCCCCACACATAAGCATGTGCAAACCCTTACATTAACATATATATATATATATATATATATATATATATATATATACACACACACACACACACTCACACACTCACACAAAATGTTTCAGAAAGATGGTTCCATGGTTAAGAGCACTGGCTTCTCTTGCACAGGACCCAAGTTTGGTTCCCAGCACCTACATGCTGGCTAACAACCCTCTGTAACTCCAATTTCAGGGGGTCCAATGCCCTCTTCTTACCCTGGAGGCACTGCACAGCATGGGTGCACATACATAAATGGAGGCTGTATGCTCACATCCACACACAAAATAAATAAAATAAAAATAAAAACTGAGAATTCATGCCATAGTTTTAGTAGGTCATTCCTATGTTTAGACAGATAAATACAACTGGCTTATATTTTCCTATAGTACAGATGTAAAAAATTTCTAGGCTGTAGCCTAGAAGCTGTAGACTGCAACATATAGTCTACCTCTGTAGTGGGCTATGCTGTGTAGATATGTTTCCTGCTCTCTTTGATATTCATGAAATGTGGAAATCACCTCATGACATTGTTTTCAAAGTCTCTTCTGTCACTCAATGATCCATGGTTATATACATACAGAGAAATACATAGATATGCATACCTGCAAAGTCTATGCACACATATACACGAGAATATACATATATTGTACTATATCTCTATATACGTGCATATTAATAATTACTTTGAAAGAGAGGATTATAACAAAAGTTCTTGATAGAATATTTTTATTCCCAAACTGATCAAATTATTATATGATTGATTTTCTATTGCTATTACTCATAGCAAAATAAAATTTAATGAGAAAAATATGCAATCTAGTAATATTAGCATCATGCATTCTTAGACTATTTAAATTGTTTATCTTAGTTATTGAATTTTAAGACAGTAACAATGACAGGAGGAATCATGAATTTGCAAGGCAAGATTGAAGAGTCCCCATGTCAGATATCAGATATAAAGGGTTACAGGTTAAAAGAGAAATGCCCCCCATGGGACAAGTAAGCACTTGCATTTGAAGACCTGATCCTAAGTTGGTATCAGTAGTTGGAAAGTTATGGAATCTTTCTAGGTTCAGCCTTTTTAGAGTAATTACGTCAGTGGGGGTGGGCTTCCCTCTCTTCTTGTTCTTGCTCTGTGTTCTCTGTGAGGAGGAAAATGATACCATCAGCTTTACTTCCCAGCCATGTTTCCTCCACCGTCGTAGACTACAGCCCTCTAGAACCTTAAACTAAAAGAAACTCTTTACATTGCTTTTGGTCATGGCATTTTATCACAGCAAGAACACAGGCAATGCATACAATACATCTGAACTTCTCCTAAGTCTGGTTGTTAGGTCTCTAAGATACTTAGGGCTAGAGAGATAGATGGAGGAGGCACCTGCTGACCAACCTGAGAACCTGAGTTTGATCTCCAGAGGCCTCATGATAGAAGGAGAAAATGGACTTGCACAAGATGTTCTCTGACTTTCCCATATATGTAGCATGAGTGCACATAAACACATACACACACACACACACACACACACACACACACAATTAAGAAAGAATGACACTTGTTGATTGACTATAGTACTTAAAGGTATGGTAATTTTAATAATAGTAGTAACTGCCTTTTGTTGTTTACTCTGTACTTGCTTTGCTTTGCATTTACTCCTACAGATATCCATAACAGGAGATAGAGAAACATCTCAGTAGTTAAGAACACTGGCTGCTCTTGCAGAGGACCCAGGTTCAGCTTCCAGGAACCCCACAGCAGCTAACAACTACAGTTCCAGGGTTGCTGCTGTCCTCTTCTGGCTTCTTTTGGTATTGCATGGACACGGTTTTCTTACATACAGGCAGACAAGACCTCATAGACATAAAATAATATTAAATCAAGAAAATGGAAGAAAAAAAAAGACACAAAACAATTAATTAATTTGCCCAAAGTTTTATAATTAAGGCTTGTGAGTGCTGTGTAGCAGCGCCCAGGCTGTCTCCCCCAGGGATCCTTGCTAATATAATACACTGGCATACAGTAATTGTTGGCCAAAGTTTTTGACTATTGATATTAGTAAATATTTTTGCTCAATTAAGTAATAAAATATCTTAAAATAACAAAGTGTTTAATTTCAAATTTGTCAGAAAATAAAAGATATGAATCAGAGTCAGTTGGCCAAGAAACTTGTGTAGGGAATGAAGCATTTTACTGCTGGAAGCGATTTAACAAAGATTTCTGCTTATTAGAATAGCTATTAGTATTTGTAATCCAGTACTGTAGTCACAGTTCAGTGTTAGTTATGCAAACAAAACAACATAACATAACAGGAAATAAATGTCTGTTTCAGAATTTCAAACCTTAAGGAGGAAAGCTACCTTCATCCAATCAATAAGCTGTAGGAACATATAGAGAGCTGTATCCCAATCCAATTCTTGTTTCTTTCCTTGAGGAAATAATCACAAAAATGTGACAGAATGCTTTAGTAGTGGAGCATGGCATAATTCATACTTTGAGGAAATTTACTTTTTATCCACAATAATTATATAGATAAATAAGGGTTAATTTGTATCTATGTAAGAGACTCAGCAAGCTATTTTCAAATCTTGTACACTTCAACCATTCTCAAACTACATTATGTGCATGATGAGTTGTTTATAATGTGAAGCAAGAGTGGTCACTTATGAATTAGGATACATCTACCCAAATCCAAATTACAAATTAAAAGATGCATTTAATTTCTTTTTCCCTAAGAATACAATTCTGGCCCAATTATAGTGGCAGACATCTATAACCCTAGCCCTTGAGAGGCAGGAAGATTGCTACCAATTTGAAGCTAACCTGGGCTATATAGAAAATTCCAGGATAGCCAAGGTGGTAGAATAAGATTCTTTATCTTAAAAATGAAAAAAAAAACACACGACTTAATATTATCATCATGACTTTAATTCTCATTGTTATAAGAAATGTCTAGATACACATTGGTCACTTAAATGTAGCTCACATTATTAAGAAACTGCTAATACTTATTTGGTATATGGTTAAATACTCATATTTCCAAAAGTATGAATCAGAATTATCAAATATAAATTTAAATTCTAATTTTAGTACTTTTAAGCATGAGACCATCTTTTTTCTGTTAACTTCTATATCTGAGGATCATCTGTGACATAGGAAAAACCATGTCTACCTCTGGGTTAGAAAGATTAAGAAGAAAACATTTTTTCAAGTAGCTTGTAAAGTACTGTACCCATCTCGCTATAGGTATTTAATGACTAGTCTGATTCTTTTTCCCCGTATTAAATTTAAGACAGATATATGTTAAACAAAAAGACACTAATTACTTGTTCAAATCTCCATATAATAAGATGGCCAATTTTTTAACTACCAGAAAAATACATGTAAATTATTTTGAAAGCACACAATGTAGTGCTACCAGTTCTTAGCTTTATGGTCTGTTTATTTTTATTTTTTATTTTTTTGGTATTTTTGAGGCAGGGTCTCCCTGTAGCCCCAGCTGTCCTGGAATGTTCTGTTTATTCCACTACATTTCACATTACATCATAAACTTGGCTTCAGTTCATTGGTCAAAGGATGGACTTTATGAAAGTATCTTTTTGTTTCAGTCCTGAAAAATGTTTGAAACTGTGGTGCTGGAAGTGGCTGATAAGCAATTTTCTTTCCTTCCTTCCTTCCTTCCTTCCTTCCTTCCTTCCTTCCTTCCTTCCTTCCTTCCTTCCTCCCTTCCTTCCTTCCTCTTGTTTATTATGCATAGGCATGTGGTGTGCATCGATGTAGACCTATACACATTTGCACGTATGTGGGGATGCATTTGTTGAGTGCACATGTGTAAAAATATGCATGTGAAGACCTGAGGATGATATCAAGAATATTCTCATTTGTTCTCCACCCTGACTCTTTGAAGAAGGTCTGTCATTCAAATCCAGAGCTCATCAGTAAGGTAAGGTAGGCTCCCTCAGCCAAATCCAGAGCTCATCAATAAGGCTAGGCTCCCTAGGCATCTTGCTCCAGGAATGTCTTCTCCACCTTTCAAGGCTGCAATTACAGGTGAGCCAAGGTGAGCTCCTGTTGTCTTCTTTCTGGAAAGCGCTTAATCTGCTGAGCCATCTATCTAGCCCATGACAAAGCATTTTCATACACACAAAATGTTCAATAAAAAGGCGAATATCCTGGATATTCTACTCTCTTAGTGTGCTAAGAACTACATTTTCCAAAAGGTAAAGTATCCTAACTTACTCTACCCATATCTGAAATAATCTTGTTTTAGAATAGTCAGTTTAGACATAACCCAAGTTTTAGTCAAGTAGAAATGTTTAGCAATGAGCAACTCCCCATACAATGCATTACATTCCTCTCTAGGAATGGAAGCTTCCCAGGAAATGAAAAGTTCTGTGGTTCAGGCCCCATTCCTCCGGGCCCTGGAGAAGAGGTCACAATAACACTAATGCCCTCTAATTTTCATTGACTGGATTGTTTTCTACCAATGATGTTATTAAGCAGCAGATTCACTTGTTAAAGACAAATATCGAACTCATAACAAAAGGTGACTGCTTTATAGTAAGGCAGTTTTAATTCTCTTTCAAGGAAGAGAGAAGTGGATGGGGCTAGGGAAGCACTTAAGTCCTCATTAGCACACATCCCCTCTTCACCCAGAGAGCCCCCAGCCTGCCCATTACTGTCCTGCCTGTACTTTCTGTGGGACTTTGAAAAGGTTCAAAGAGCAAGACTTTCAAGATCCCCTCTCCTTGTCAAATACTTTCAACTCCTGATTTCAAAGTGGTGCTCCGTGGCTGTTCAAAGGCCTCTGGACTCGTAGGGGGTGAGATTGGAGTTAAAGGTTGCACTACAAAGCTTCCTGAATTCACAGTAATATCCAGCTTGGAGATACAAATGGTAATACAAACTCAAGCACCTATCAATAAAACTGCCAATATATGAAAGGCAGACAGACACATTCTAAATGGCGGTTTTTATTTTATTTTTTTTCACAACCAGTCTCATGCTGTTAACAGTTCAGTTAAAATCCTAATTGATATTTGGAGGTATTACTCTTCTCTCTCTTCACATTAGAGCTGGGGGAACTACGGAAACCATTGAGATTTAAAAAAAAAAAAAAAAAAGAAGGAAAGAAAGAAAAATAAAACACCTAGAAACCCCAAAGAAGTTAAGAATAGCTAAAGAAGTCCCTTCCAACATCTGGAAAAAAAAATCCTGTCCTGTTCTAGTTGAGTATTCATCCTCTTCCCCTTTGCCTGCTCTTGCCTTTTTATCTGCCTGCCCACAAGATTTGGAGCACCATTAATTGGTCCTCCGGGAGACTAACAGGCCTCTGCTTTTATGACTCAGTTCTTTGTATTGTACACATGTGGACATCTCTCAGGAGATAAACAAAAGAAAAATGTGCGGAAAGGGGTTAGAAATTGCACAGTTCTAAATACTAAATCGCCATCGTCTTGATTTACTGTTGGTGTTTGAAATTAAGTGAATAATTCTAATGCCCCTTCCCCGTCGCTGTAACCAGTCTTCCTAAGCTAATATGCCTTTTTCTCCTCGCTACAGGGCCCTTATCTGAAGAACTCTATTTCCTATTTGAAATCAAACATTCCAACTCCTTCTCGGCCCCCACGACTCCCCCCCCAACATCCTTTGCAACAAATGAGAGAGGTGGTCTTATGGGAAGATAAAAAGAATAGTTGATCATAGGAACTAACCTGGAGCCAACACATTGGCCTTTCGTCCCTTCAGCGCTTTATAAACCCTAAGCACCTGCAGCTAATTTTCTGTGACTTTCAGCTTAGTATTAGGATGAGTCAGTGACCTTGTAGCTCACTTCCTCTGCCTCATAAAATGTTGACATCAACAGGGAAAGTGACCCCTGTTATGTAATATACCATTCCCTTTAATATAGGTAGAGTTCATTTCATTAGAGTATTTATAGCAAGCATGCAGTATTAAAGCAACGCATGCTTGAGAAATTTCATACAAAGAAAATTTAAAATGGAAATCATCATAACAATAAAACCCTAGCTTCGTTTTAACTTACTGAAACAAAAATGTTTGCTTCTTACAGGCTCAATCCAGGAGAGAGAAGATAGTAGTAATACTTAACGATCACGTAAGGATCAGAAACTGATCAAACCATTTAAACAAAGCAAAACCTAGATTTCCAAAATACCTTGGAAAACAGCCAATAGTCAAGGGAAGAAGTTGAAGTCAATGCCTAAGCTATGCCAGCTTAATCTGGATTTATGCTTGCTGGTGGTGTACAAGACTTGATCATGTTCCTTTATTGGTTGCTTCAACTGGATTCTCCAGGCATCCACAATCTCCATTAATCCCCATAGTGGATTAATCAGAGAAATGGGAGTAACTGTAGAGAAGCAAGAAAGTTGTAGCGGAGAAGAGAGGTAACAAGAAGTTTCACTATTGTGTGAGCCACAGTTCCCACTTAAACAAGGCTGGTTGACACAGTTTCTTATTCTCTGTGGGTGATTTTCTGAAAGGCTTGTGAAACTGCTGTATCTTGGAAGTTCCTACTGAGAGAGTGAGTCAGTGTGTCTGGTGGCCCCTGCTCCTCTGATTACTAGTTCATGTGTGAATCTGGGGTTTGAACTCCTGCATTGATGCAAAGCAGGTGTCAGAGACCTCTAGATAAACATCCCTAGAGAATCTCTGCAGCTCAGTCCATGAGAGGGTGAACACGGATCTGTGACCCCAGTAGGAGCATTCTTGAGGTACCTGGACCCTCTATGCGGTATGTACATACTCTCAGAGTTTTCTAGAGGAGGCAGAAAGGCTCCTTGTGACTTGTTCTTGAAACTTCTAAGAGTCACTTCACTCTAGTTGAGTGCTTAAAGTAAACCATAGCACTATCTTATAATTAAAGAGATAAGGCAAATCAAATATCTGAATGCTATGGATAACTTATTAAAAATCAATACAAATATTCTATAATCTGATTGTAATAAAGCATAAGATCCGCTAGGTGGAAGAGGACCTGATCTGAATATATTATAAGAAGTCTCATTATCCTACTAATGAAGCACAAGCAATTAGATATATAGGTACTTAAGCAGCATTAATAGTTATGGTAGGTTACTTTGGTATAGACACATATGTTTAGATGAAATGTTGATCCACGAACTACATTTTTTCCTGTTAAATATGACAGGGTCTTACTGTGGCTTATGATATCTCCTAACCTGTAGAGGATGTAAGCTTGTGGCATCAGCCATGGGTCATTCCTCCAAGGAGAGAGCCAATAGCCAATTAGATTTGGGATATACAGGCATATGGCTGCCTCTGCTGCACAGTATTTCCAGGCAGGTGAGGTGTAGCTGGTGCTGACGGTGGAGTCTTGCTTGACTCAAGGAGACCCGTATTTGCTTTATTGGTTTAGTGGCCCTTGGTAACACTCTCTGGTATTCCAGAGGCCATCTGTACACTTGCATGTGTGGTCTCAATGCATCTTTCCCATGTTAACGTCAGGTCTTCAGCAGCAGGGCCTCTTCGCCTCTCTTCTTGCAGGTATCCCAGTGTAGAGGCAAGGAGCCTTTACCTTTTGTGGGGCCTTAGATCCCCTGGCCAACATCTCCCTGGTGGAATAATCCATTACTGTCAGCCCATGAAAGGAAACAGCCAGAATTGACCAGAATCCAAGACAACAGCTCCAGAGAGAGTGGACTGTTCTGCTTCTCATCCACCTGTGCCCCTTTTCTAAGCCCAGGGAATAATCTGCGGAAGAGGCGGCATGGTAGAATGTAAGGGCTGCGATTGGGGTGAAGGGTGAAACTACAGCAATGTAGTCTGGACCCTCATTTGATTAACCTGATTGAACATACAACCCTTCACTCCCCGCTGGAAGGTGGGGCTGTGGGTGTTTGGGCACAACAGCCTGCAAATTGGTTTTACATGAAGGGTGCTTGTACTCATGGACTATCACTTATAGCTAAAAAATGGGAAAAAAAAAACTGAGAGAGATATGCAGGATGGTCATGGCAGAATGCATGATCTCGGTTGGGGTGGACGTGGGGGGAAGGGAAGGGGAGATATGCCTGAACTGAATTGGAAAATGATGTATGAAATGCACAAAGCATCAATTAAAAAAAGAAAAGAAAAAAAAAAAAGAAGTCTCATTATTTTCTAAGAATTCTCGGAAGATCCTTAATTTTTGTTATTTAAAACTCTAATATATATTACACAGAGAAATTATTATGTATTATTATTTTATACAAGGAAACAATTACTAGAGTGTATACATATTTAATTGTATAGCCTGGGTTTAATCAATACACACACACACACACACACACACACACACATTTTCTTCCTAAATCATTAAATAAAATAAACTATCAGGAATGATGCCTTAGCAAGAAAGATAAAAACCATACTTCTATTTATCTTGAACTCTAGCTTATATTAACTTGTTCCAATTTAATAAACATAGTAGTTGTTTATACTTTCTTTATTGTCATGCTAAATTTATCACCTTGTCTGATTATTTAACGTAAATTTTCTCATTAATACTTATTGACAATAGATTTATCTATAGAAAAATTATTATTCTTTTTTTTTAATTTTTTTATTAATTTTATTTATTTCTGTATGTGTACGAATGTATTGTCTGCATGCAAGTCTGTGCACCCATGTCGTGCAATGCCGCAGAGGTCAGAAGTGGGCGTCGGATTCCCCTGGAGCTGGAGTTCTCCTGGAGTTGGAGTTTCAGACGGTTCTCAGCCGCCATGTGGGTGCTGGGGATCGAACCCAGGTCCTCTGCAAGAGCGGTCGGCGCTCTTAACCGCTAGGCCATCTCTCCAGCCCGAAAAAGTATTATTCTTATTAACATCAAAGATACATGGATGATTTTAGGTAGAAAAGGTTCCTGGAGAAGACCTCAATTTCTTGTAATTATAGTTGATCCTTGCAAATAATACTTCATGCAAATTTCCATTCCATAAGTATTTACATGTTGGTAAAGAAATAGAATTTGGAATAAAATTACTCTTTTTCCCAAATTTAAGATAATGCACTTTTATGTATCAATGAAAGAAGAAGATGAAGAAAATGCCAAGAATCAAGTAGGGCTTTGGGTCCTCTTCCAAGTGCCTTTCTTATAAGCCATAAGTCATGGGATGTGGAATCTTGGTTCAATCTCAAAATGAAACTGTTTTCAAGTTTCCTTAGCCTGTCTAGACACTTAAGTGGAAATGAAATGAGAGAGAGAGAGAGAGAGAGAGAGAGCAAAAAAGAGAGCAAACATACTGTATATTGTAGCCATCAATATTTCATATTTTCCTTTTTTTATTTTTATTTATATCGGTATGTGTATGAATGTACTGTCTGCATGCAGGTGTGTGCACCCGTGTCGTGCAATGCCGTGGAGGTCAGAAGAGGGTCTCGGATTCCCCTGGAACTGGAGTTCTCCTGGAATTGGAGTTTCAGACGGTTCTCAGCCGCCATGTGGGTGCTGGGGATCGAACCCGGGTCCTCTGTAAGAGCGGTCGGCGCTCTTAACCGCTAGGCCATCTCTCCAGCCCAATATTTCATATTTTTCTATAGAATAAGTGCATACTGAGAGGTGTCATCTGATGCCTCTCTCCCATGCTACTGTTGAATATATTAACATAATTATTTTTTATTTCTCTTTAGAAGCAATGACTGCTGGGCATTGAGCAATTCTTTTATTCATAATTTTGCTATTATTATTTTCATTCATATATATTCATGTTTATCCTATCAAATATGGACTAATAGATGCATTTGTGATATATGATCTGAAAGAATAACAAAAAGAGCCAATGATTCAAATCGGGCCCAAATAGTAATTTAACTCCTTTGCTTTCAAACAGACAAAATAAAAATTTCAAAAAAGTAGCAGCTGTAGAATGGTTCTTTAAAATTTGGTGGGGCTGGAGAGATGGCCTAACGGTTAAGAGCGCCGACCGCTCTTACAGAGGACCCGGGTTCGATCCCCAGCACCCACATGGCGGCCGAGAACCGCCTGAAACTCCAACTCCAGGAGAACTCCAGTTCCAGGGGAATCCGAGACCCTCTTCTGACCTCCGCGGCATTGCACGACACGGGTGCACAGACTTGCATGCAGACAGTACATTCATACACATACAGAAATAAATAGAAATTAATTTAAAAAAATTAAAAAAAATAAATAAAATTTGGAAAAGTGTCTGCTCTCTGAGTTGTAACACAAATTTAGAAAGGACAGGTTATGATTTTCAACTCTTCTTATAAGGAGAGTTCTTCTAGTGAATTAGCTTTATCTCCACACAGGATCCACTTCCTATACATTGTTTGACTGTCACATGCATTTATTTTCTGTTCTACAGTCACCATTTCCATCTCACATAACTCTGAAGTGAAAAAAAATTTTTTTCAAAATATTGAACCAAATTGATTGTGAGTTTTAGTTTTGCTAAATTTACATTTCTTAAGTCATTGAGCCCATTAAGACATTTTCTATGTCAAATAAACATTAATTTTATTGTACATATGAGAGAATGCATAGAACATAGTTTTCAAATAATGTCCTTTCTGCTTTATGCATAAGATCTTTCTGAAGGTGTACTTAAATGAAACAAAAGGGAACATACATTGAAACAGACAAAAGCTCACATTAACCTGTGTAAATGACCTTTTATTTTGCATTATACAGCACCAAAAATAATCCACTTCTCACAATATTAAGCAAAACCAATATGCCTCTTATGTGCTTCAGTTCAACATCTAATTTTCATAAGAGTTCTGCAGGGCTTGCACATCAGGGCCTATGACAATAATGATTATGGAAATAGGTCATTGTATGCATTCCAAAGAGACAGCAATTTATTATGTTTAAAAGAAAATTGGCATTTATACTTGTGAATCAACAATAAAGTATCAAATATTTTTAAATGTACCCAAAGTATGTGTTATAGACACTTCTTATACAAAAGAAGTTATACACAATTTTTACACAAATGTGTTTATCTAAACCTAATTACACAGACCTTCCAACCTTGTAGGTGAAATAATAAACTTAGATTTATTTGAATAGAAGATAATACAAAATGGACAGACTATGTTACTATGAGTGTTAGGGAGAAAAGGGAAGAGGAAATAATTCAAGGAAATTCTTCTAAAATTGAGCATTTTATATAATATATACATTCATGCATTTATAGGTATTTTCTTGTCTTTTTAAAACTTATTCTAGCAGTATGGCTTCAACGTCCATAAGAGTGAAAGAAATATAAAATATCTGGCCAATTATTGTGGTAAATATTCCTGCATTAGCCATTGAAATTCTTAATTAAGAGACAACATGCCTTGTCAACCATCTCCATGGGCTACTGAACATTGTTTAGATTGTCTAGTAATTGCCCCAGCTTAGTATTTCTAAAAACAAACAACTCACATTCCTTGAAGGAAAGCATGGCTTGTTACATAAGGCCCAGCACAGAGAACATGGTCTAGTCACATGTACTCAGAGTAGACGTTTTATTGGAACATCTTCTATTGTTATTAAACTTTTTCCATAGGTCATACATCATTTCTCAATCGAATCTAGAGTCGCTTCCCTTTCCATGCCTCCACCCCACCCGAATTCATGCACTCTTCCATACATGTCCTGCAACTTTTTCTGAGTCTTTCCAGGGTTTTTTTTCTGGAACATTTTATTTTATTTTTTTTAATTTTATTTATTTTTGTATGTGTATGAATGTACTGTCTGCATGTAGGTTTGTGCACTCGTGTCGTGCAATGCCACGGAGGTCAGAAGAGGGTCTCGGATTCCCCTGGAACTGGAGTTCTCCTGGAATTGGAGTTACAGACGGTTCTCAGCCGCCATGTGGGTGCTGGGGATCGAACCCGGGTCCTCTGCAAGAGCAGTCGGTGCTCTTAACCGCTAGGCTATTTCTCCAGCCCCTTTCTGGAACATTTTAAAAATTAATCCTGGACCAGAAAGCAACAGCATACATTGAAGGTTGTTTAAACATTATTAAAAAACAACCACAGCCCACAAGGAATAGCGAGCATACACTTGTTGTAAGAAGTGTATTTTGACCTATCCTTTTCCACTTATATATTCAGATGAGTAGGTGGTCAAGCTTAGTAATTCATATAAACTCTGGCAGGAACAAAAGCAACTGATATCTTATTGGTTTTATTCAGATTTTTATTTATTTATTTTTATTTTTTTAAATTTTATTTATTTTTGTATGTATATGAATGTACTGTCTGCATGTAGGTTTGTGCACCCGTGTCGTGCAATGCAGCAGAGGTCAGAAGAGGGTGTTGGATTCCCCTGAAACTGGAGTTAAAGACGGTTCTCAGCCACCATGTGGGTGCTGTGGATCGAACCCAGGTCTTCTGTAAGAGCAGTCGGTGCTCTTAACCGCTAGGCCATCTCTCCAGCCCTATTCAGATTTTTTAATTGATATATAATACATGTATAAGTTTATGGATGAAGATGTGATATTTCAAAACATATAGACACTAGGTAATGATAAATAAGGTAATTAGTATTTATTTTTAAGCTATTAGTAGTAATATTCCCATTATGTGTATATTAGTAATATATTTTTGTGTGTCTGTGTGTGCTGGAAGTGGAGGTGTCAGACCTTCTAGAGCTGGAGGTACAGGCAGCTGTGAGCTGGCCCACCTGGGTGCTGGTAAATGAGCTTGGTCCTCTGGGAGAACAACAGGCACTCTTAACTGATAAAGTAAATCATCAGGTACCATTTCTCTAATCTTCCCCTCTAGACATAGGAAATGCAGGGTACTAGCTAAATCCCATCAGCCCACTTTGCAATAGAACATCAGAACGCCTTCCCCTCTGTAACTGTAACTGCTGAGCTGTGGCTCACTCAACCTCCCTTCATCCTTTAGCTGCCCTCTCCAGACTCTGGAGATCATTGTAATATTCTCAAATTCCTTGATGACAATCTTAGGTTTCACTCATGAGTAACACCATATGATCACTGAAGATAATATCCTGTAGATGCATCCACATGTTCTTGCAAAAGACAGGGTCATGGGGCTAGAGAGATGGCTCGATGGTTAAGAGTGCCTACTGCTCTTGCAGAGGACCTGGGTTTGATTCCCAACACCCCCATGGCTGGTGGCTAAGAACCGTCTTTAACTCCAGTTCCAGGGGAGTCCAACGCCCTCTTCTGACCTCCAGGGCATTGCACAACACCGGCACACCAACCTACATGCAGACAGTACACTCATAACACATAAAAAAAAAAGACAGGGTTATATCTTTTTATGATCAAATGTTATTTCATAACTTGTAAGGATCATGTATATAAATGCCCACCATAGACCCCCCCCCATGAGATTTCATGCATTCTGTCATATGTCCTATCTGGTCAAGCATTTGTACCCAGATGTTCCTCACTGCAAATTTATCCCATGGAGTCTAGTCAGCCTGTCTGGAGCCACTCCCTTAAAAAGGATCAACTCTCCCTCACCCACTAATAATCAGATGCCACCAGTTCCTAAACTAGGGTTGGGGCCTACTGCCCATTTCCCTTGTTCCATGCTGAGTATTTTTCTGACAGAGTCTGAATGGGTCTTGTGCAAGCTTAATATGAGCAATTCCGTATGAGCAAAGTCCCTGTGGTCTGAAAGCCCGTTTCCTTTGAACTATATTTTTATTCAAATATAAGTAGATGAGAAGTTTCATGTTTCCTTTGAAAAGCCATCTAATTAAAATGGAAGTACCAGATTACATTTTAACCATTAGTTCTTAGTTCAAATGGTCGAGTACATAGAATAGGATTGGACTCTTTCCTGGTGAAAATATTTGAATCAAATAAATCAGGTGATATAGAAGGTATTCTTTATATTCCATTATCTTACTTTAAATACCTAGCTTAGAAAACAGTAATGAGAAGATATGTGAATTAATAAACAAAGTTTAATAGTAAGATTTAAAAATTACCCATGCCAAAAAAGTAGAAATGAACTCAGTAAATGATAAAGTCAATGGTGAAGAAGGAAGGACAACATGTTAATGATGAATTAGAATGTGGTATTTAGTCATTAAGTGTTTATGCATATCAACTTTCATAAATATTTTCTTCATGTGCTCCAATATATTATTCAAGAAGTACTCGATGTAAAAAAAAATAGAACAAAGTGATCTCTTAACCCAGGGGATTTAATATATGCAGGTGATATAGAAGGTATTTTTTATATTCCATTATCTTACTTTAAATATCTAGCTTAGAAAACAGTAATGAGAAGATACCTGAGTTAAGTCAGGTACAGTCTTTGCAGAAGTGGTGAGGAATAGAGGCTGGAGAAGTGGCTCAGGATCTAAGATTACTGGTTCCTCTACTAGAGGACCTGGATTTTGTTCACAGCCTCCATAGGGCAGCTAACAACAGTTCATAACTCTGGTTCCAGAGGATCTAATCTCATCTACTGGCCTCCACAGACATTGTGCATGTCACAGGTGCAGGCAAGACACTCACAAGTAAACAATAAATAAATAAATATTTTTAAACGGTTGGGAGAGGGAGAGAGTGAGAGAGTCAGAGAGAGAATACAATTCCCTTTAGGAGGAGAGGAGATGATTTTATAGAGAGATTCCACATGGTCCATTAACAACTCCTGAAACTATCACACTGTAATTTAATTTTTATTGTTTGGGAAAATAGAAAGTTCACTTGAACATATGAATTGAGTAATTAGAATTGGATTCATATTAGTAACTTCATCAGATAATACTTCATATTGGCATATTTGTTTTCATCCAAAGTTTCCTTTTTCATATTTTTCCTCACCTAATTGAAAGTCACCTGCATAATCCAACTGATTATTTTTCAGATCGTTCAGCAAACATTCAAAGCATTAGTAAAAAGGCCTAGCTTATGTTTTCTTGACCTACATAGATTCAAACATAGTAAATGTATTGGTATCTGTCTTCCTCTTCTAATGCTCACACACTCTAGAACAAATTGTCTATAATTAAAATCTGAAGACTTTTCTTTATGAACAATTTAGTAATTAGAGGAAGACAATTTAAGTTCCTTTGAACATTTTCTCAAAGTAATGGCAGAAACAAAGAAGCGAGAGAAGCCAATAAACAAATACAAATGGAGAGATTTCTAGACTGACACCACAGGGCTCTCTCTGACACTCTCTCAGAAAAGAATTGTCAGAATTTTTTTTGAGACATGTTCTTCTTTTTTAGTATAGGCTAGCTTTGAACTTGCAGCAATACCCCTGCTTCAACTTCTCAAGTGCTAAGATCACAAGGCATGCGTCACCTGGCCTAAGATGTTCATTAGCCATCTTTATTAGGGTGTTGAGAAGGCACCGCATGTAAGAGTTTAGGCTTACGTGCATCTTTCTGGAGTTATGTCCCTCCACTGCTTCTCACATGTCTATACGCTCCATCAATACTGAACATCTTAAACTTTTTCTAGGCTCTCTTTTTTCATTTATTTGTTGATTTTGGAGACAGGGTTTCATGTAGCTCAGGCTGGCTTTGAACTTACTATATAGCCAAGGATGAACTTGAACTTCTGAGGCTCTTGCCTCCACCTTCCGAGGACTGGGATTACAGGTGTGTATCACTTCTACTTTTGTTTGGTGCTGGGGAGCAAATAAACCCAGGACTTATGCCTGCAAAGCAAGCATGCTACCAACTGAGCTACAGCCCTAGCCCTAGCTAGGCCTTTTTTCTTATATAAGTTACTACCGCTACTCAATGAAGTAAGGTAGGCCTCTGAAGGAGATTCAGCGCGCTNGAATATACATCCGTGTCCCTCTCCCACCCATCCCCCCTTCCCAATTCACCATTTCAGTCCATTTTCTGATGCAGTCTTTCTGTTGTTGTTCTTTTACTATGCCTCCCTCTCCATGAGAAATATTTATATCTGGGTTGTTGGTACTAGCATCCACATATGAGGGACACCATTTGTCGTTTGTTTTTCTGGGACTGTGTTACTTCACTTAACATAATGTAAGCCCATACAAATACAAGAAGCACATAGGACCCCAAATAGACAAGATCAGAAAAGAAACACCCTACGGAGACATGTTCTTCTTGTAGCTCCAACTGGCCTGGGACTCACTATACAGTGTACAGACCAGCCTGTCCTTGATCTCACAGAGATATACAAGCCTGTAGCTCCCAAGAACTGTGATCAAAGGATTATGTCATCATACCTTGCCTGTTTTATAATAAATAAACCTAATCCTAACCCTAACCCTAACCTATAAATAAATAAATAAATAAATATATAAATATATATATTTACTTATATTTTATGTTTATGAGTGGTATGCCTGTATGTGTGTATGTTCACCTGTGTTATTCAATACCAATGGAGGACAGAAGAGGGGGTTGGATCCCCTGGAACTGAAATTATTGTTACGTGCCATGGGGGTGTTGGTATTTGAACTCTGGTCTTCTGGAAGAACAGCCAGTGCTCTTAACTGCTGAGACATACCTATAGCTCAACTATCATATTTTTTAATTACTCAAATTATTCTAAAATTCAACCACTTTAAGACCCTGCAAGAGGTTCATCCTGCATTCAGGAAATGAAGAAATAGCCAAGGTTTTAATTAACTTTTACTGCTGTGCTAAAAATACTAACCAAAGCCAGCTTGGGGTGGATGGGTTTTATTTGGCTTACCTTTTCCAGGTCTCAGTTAATCACTCAGGGAGCCCAAGGCAGAAACTCAAGGCAGGAAACTGGACACAGGAGCTAAAGCACAGGCCATGCAGGAATGCTCTTTGTGGGCTTGCTCAACTGACCCATGCTCAGCCTGCTTCCTTATACAATACAGGGCATCTTGCTCAGGAGTGGCAGTAGGTCCTCCCACATCACTCAACAATCAAAAAAAGTATCCCACAGACATGGTCACACTCCAGTCCCCTGGAGAGAATTCCCCAATGGTGTCTACCTCTACCCAAGTGTGTCAAGTTGACACCAACGCTATCCAGCACAGCATACAAGAACATCTACCAAACCGAAGTAAGACTATGGGTCAGTGGTATTTCTCTCATGGATGATTTGTTCCTATTTTCAGTTAAGTGGGTGTTTAGACCTGACTGGATCTGTAGAAAAATATATGCCTCCTCACTTTAAGCCCTATACGTGGAAGATGACCTGAAGTTAAGTAGGAGGAAAAACAGCTACTATTTCTCATCCACTTGCTCCAGTTCTGAGTTCCTAGGCTGTATCCCTAACAAATACCACAGAGAAATTCAGCACATTCTTCATACACAGCTGTAACTTATAAGACAATGCTTAGTCATAAGGATGAAAGGCAAAGCTGTTTTGGCTAAGGTCATACTTCTATGAGCTTACTTATCGAACAGTGATTCTCCCCCAGTAGAAGAAGTTGGGCAAATCAAAGCCATGGTCATGACTAGTATTCTGTGCATCTTCAGAGGGAGTCATTCGGGAGATGCAGTCCCTGAACCAGTACTGGATAGTGAGTCAGTGTTTTCCATGACAGAAGAGTTCATACGATCTGACCATTTCAACCACACCTACCAGGATACTTAGTCTATTTGAAGCGCATTGCATATAAAATAGTCACTGGCTATGATAAAAGAAAGTATTTTTGGTGACACGCATTACCAAGAATTTGATCTTGCCATTGAATTCATAAATCATATATAAGTTAGTTGCCCACAGAGAATCATGAAACACTGATTGTAAAAGTTCTCAAGTTAGAATGAACCTCAGACTATTTCAAGCAATAACTGCAAAGAGGCTCATATTTAATTGAATCAGTATATGAAACAATTTAAACTCTTAAATAATGTTATGAGAGTTCATGAGGAAAACTGTGGAACCTGAAAACTGCCTGTGATGGCAGCCATTGTAGACAGCCTATGGAAAGTGACAGTTTAAAACCATTCTGGTATACTGTAATTAGACATGTAATGCAGGATATATACTGTGAAGCATGAAGAAAGATATGAATTTTACTAGAATTGTTCAGGTAATCATGAAACAAACAAGATGCATTACTTATTTTTCTATTGCTGTGATAAAATACCAGGACCTAAAACACCTTAGGAAGAGTTTGTTTTAGCATAGGGTTCCAGAGCACTCAATGTTCTCAACACTTAAAGCAAAACCCTGTCATAGTTTCCAGATTTTTGCAACTTATTTCATTAACTTCCCATTAGAGAAGCATAAGAAAAGAGGGAAATACCTTGCACCCCAAAGAAACAAAACTAAGCAACTGAATCCATATTTTAAAGTAATATAAAATTAATTCAGGAAAATGTGAATTCCTAAACATACAAAAAAAGACTGAGAGAAAGATGAAGGACAGTTATGACAGAATGAATGATCCAAGGTGGGGTGGGGGGAAGGGAATGAGGAATATGCCTAAATTGAACTTAAAAATGATGTCTGAAATACACAAAACATCAATAAAAAGCATAAAAAAACCTAAGCAACTGAAACTTCATGTGAAAGAGGATCCAGCTACTGAAATTAAATTATCACTAAGTACATTTTTAATATTTCATAAATCATCCTTCATTCTCCTTTATACCTGAATAAGGAAACAGCCTAAATATTCATGCTGATTTTAAGGCCATCAGAGCACCTGAACTCTGCTCCTTCCTATCAACTGTGCTCTGCAGCCAGGGTTAATTCATTGCTTTATTCAAACACTACCTCTAGCATCAGTTGGGAAAGTAGAAGGATCCACCTTCATTTTATCAGAGAATCTTGCACTTTGAGCACTAGGTTTAGAATATCTCTCATACACAATTTCAGATACACTTATCAGTTCTCACCATTTCCCAGTGAGAATAGCATTCTTATTGAAATTGATTCTAGTACTGTGATATGTTAAAAAAGCACAAACTAATTCAGTCACTATCTTGGGTGGAGGACAAGGTGGGGTCCTGAAGGATTAAGGTCAGGTGCCCAATTTGCAAGAGGAGCACATGGCTCAGTGAACATGTTTATATTTTAAATAAAAAATTTTAATCACAAGGTTATATAAAAGTCATTAGTCCAGCCAGGCGTGGTGGTGCACGCCTTTAATCCCAGCACTGGGGAGCCAGAGGCAGTTGAATCTTTGTGAGTTCAAGGCCAGCCTGGTCTACAGAGTGAGCTTTAGGCCATCTGGGACTAAACGGAGACCCTGTCACAAAAAGACCAAAAAAAGTCATTAGTCCAGTATAGAGCCCATATTATAAAAGTTATTGCTATACTTATTCTTTCCTTTTGGAGCAGGAATGTTTATGTTCCTACATATTGGAAATAATGACTTCAGATTTTATTTTACAGAGCCTTGTCATAATTTAAAAATTGCCTTGAGCTAGGCGTGATGTTGCACACTTTTAATCCCAGCACTCTGGAGGCAGAAGCAGGCAGATCCTTGTGATATTGAGGCTTCCCATATCATTTAACAATCAAAAAAAAAATGCCCCAAAGACAGGGCCAGAGCCTAGTCCAATAGAAGCTTTTCCAGTTAAAACTTCCTCACCCCAAGTGAATCAAGTTGACAAATAAAGCTATCCAGCACAGATATTTAAGACAAAAATTAAAAAGAGATAGTGACTTGAGCATCAGCCTTCCTGTCTCTGCTTCCTGAAGAAGCAGTAGGCAGCCTCTTCATACCTGCTGCCATGCCTTCTCTACCAAAATGAACTGTATCTTTTCTTTTTCATTTTGGTAGTTTTTTTCTTTAGACAGGCTTTCCCTGTTGCCCCAGCTGGCCTAAAATTCCCTATGTAGAGTGAGTTGGCCTTGAACTAACAGGTATCTGCCTGCCTCTGTCTCCAGAGTGCTGGGATTAAATGGATGTACCACTACACCCAGAAATAAATGCAATTTTTTTAAAAAAATATTTTTTTAATTTTATTTCTTTTTGTATGTGTATGAATGTACTGTCTACATGTAGGTTTGTGCACCCCTGTCATGCAATGACACAGAAGTCAGAAGAGGCTGTCATATTCCCCTGGAACTAGAGTTAAAGACTGTTCTCAGCTGCCACATGGATGCTGCGGATCGAATCCAGGTCCTCTGCAACAGCAGTTAGTGCTCTTAACTACTAGGGAATCTCTCCAGTCCCACAAATGCAATTTTTAAAAGATCTAAATTTATGTAATGTTTTATAGGAAATAGACATGTTTTTGATTCTTGAGTAATACAGTCATTTGTTGGATATGACTATGAAAATATGACCAACAAAATAAAAATTAATCAAACTTTTATGATGCTCTAACACAATTCCCACAGAAGCCAAAGGAGGGTGTTAAATTTCCCTGGAACTGAAGTTAGGGACAGTTGTTAGCTGTAATGTGGGCACTGGGCGTTAAACCTGGGTCCTCTGCAAGAGCAACCAGTACTCTTAACAAATGTGCCATCTCTCCATACCTAACAAATCTTTTATTATGGAAGTAACTTACTCATGGTATTGGAAAATATTTTCAAATAGTATATAAATTAAAGATCTGAAAATTACACAAAGCATACACAGCAATAGTAGAAAGGCATAGATTTCTATTAAATGAACAAAGAATAAACATTTCTCCCAAACTCAGTAATCACATGGAAAAGTTAAAAATATAATCACAGGTACACTCACATGCAGGCACACCTCTCATCACGGGGACATCTGAACTGAAAAATCATGCTTCTTAATAGGCGCAAAGTGGCTCCAATCTAGAAGACCAATGGTAACACATTGGTCTGCACACATTGGTGTGCAGAAATGGAAGCTTCCATTCAGTTCTGTAAAATTAAAATTAAATTTCTGTAAATCAGAAATTCCATAATTAAATATTTAGTAAAGAGCAATAAAAACATATGTCTATGTAAAAAGTTGAACAAGAAAGCTCATACCAGCATTATTAATAAAGCCCAAACTAGAAACAACCCATATGTCTATGAAGCAATGAATACATAAACAAAATGTGGCATCTGTATACAATTAAAGCATATTGTACAATAAAAGGAAATGAAGAAACAATGCTTGATTCATGCAAGAATCTTGCTCTACTATACTAAGTGAAAGAAAATAGTCCCTATGCTGGATAGCTTTAGTGTCAACTTGACACACCTGGGTTGAGGGAGCCTCAATTGGGGAATTGGCTCCATTGGATTGGCCTGTGGCCACATCTGTGGAGTATTGTCTTGATTGTCGAACAATGTGGGAGGGCCCAGCCCACTGTGGGTGGTGCCACCCTGGGCAGGTTGTTGTGTACTGTATAAGAGGGCAGGCTGGGCATGAGGCAGGGGAGCAAGCCAGTAAACAGCATTCCTCCATGACCTGTGCTTCAGCTCCTGCCTCCAGGTCCCTGCCCTGAGTTCCTGCCTTGGGCTGCCTAAGTGATGAACTGTGACCCAGGAGATGTAAGCTGAATAAACCCTTTCCTCCCCAAGTTTGTGTTGGTCAGAGTGTTTTGTCACAGCAATGGAAGGCAAACTAGAACAGTCCCAGAAGACAAAATATTATATACTTCCATTTAAATTGTCCAGACAATGCCTGGGGAGATCACTCAGTGGGTTGACCAGTTGCCATGCAAGTGTGAGGTACTGAGTTCAGAATTTTAAAATCTATGTAACATCAGAGCTGGTAGAATATGCCTGTAATCCTTGTACTTCTATAGGGAGATGGGAGGCAGATACATGAACACACAGTGTACATATCCACATCTTATACAAACACACACACACACACACACACATGCATACACTCACACACAGTGTATACATATACATATATATGCATATATATGAAAAATTTTCAAGACTTACCAAATCCGTTTTTTAAAAAAAAAAGACTTACCAAATCTGAATAGACACAAATGAATTCTAGTAGTTTCATTCAATCTATAGATTATATGTATAGTATAGACATATTATCAGTGTTTATTATTCTGATCCATGAATATTGAATATCTTTCATTTTTTTATCTCATATTTTTATATCCTGAAATGTCATTGCATTCATTTATTTTTTATGGGTTACACATATTTCAGTAGACCTGGGAGTCCAGACACAAAGTATAACACTTATAATAAGCATATTTTTAAAAAAAATTATCATGAAAACTAAGGTTAGGAAATGAGTATTTCTGCAAACTTTGCTGACACAACTTACATACATATTAAGAAATACAGCTAGCTCTACTTCACAGCATATACAACCTTTTTTTGAGGAGGTGAGATTTCTATATGAAAGATAATGCCATCAACAAACCTGGAAATTTGACTTATGTTTTTCTGATTTGATTGCATATTATTTTTTTCTTTGCCTGATTGCTCTGATTATAATTTCTCACCCAATAATGAATACAGTTGTTGAAAGTGAGCATTCTTATCTTGCTCCATATTATGGCGTGAAAGTTTTCAGCTTTTCCTCATTTTGTGTAGTATGTCGTTGTATTAGTCACTTTTCTGTTGCTGTGATAAAACACCAGACCAAGGAACTTATAAAAGGAAGAGTTTATTTGAGCTTACGATTGGCGGTTCCAGGGAAGTAGTCCATTGTGGTGGGAGGCGTGGCGGCTGGATCTGGAGCAGCAAACCGAGGGTCACATCTTGCAAAGAGCACAGGAAGCAGAGAGGAAGCAACTGTAGAGCACGAGGCTTGTCAAGCTCACTAAGCCTGCCCCCAGTGACACACTTCCTGCAGCATGGCCCAAGACCTCCAAAAACAGCGCCACCAACTGAAGACAAACGTCTGAATACCTAGAGCCTATGGGGGACACACATTCAAACCACCACAGTCGTGATATTTTGTACTAAGTAAATCATATTGAGAAGGGTTCATTCTATTCCTATTTCATTTAGTTTGTATCATTAAATCCTGTTGAATTGTTCATTTTTTTCAGTTACTGAGATGTTTATATAACTTTATCCTTGAGATTGTTCATGTGCATATTATAATTTTTGAACTATGCATGCTGAGCCATCCTGGATTGCAGGGCACACTATGACTTGAAAATGGAGAATGCTCACTTAATGTGTTACAGGATTTACTTTGCTTGCATTTTGTTGAGGTTTAATTTCCATTTACACCCATCACAAATAGTAGCCTACACTCTTTCCCCCATGTTGTGCTAATCTGCTTTTGGATTCAGTATCATAATATTCTTGTAGAGTGAACTTGGAAGAATTCTATCTTAAAGTCTTTTAAAATAATTTAACAAGTGTCTGTATTGGGCCTGGAGAGATGGCTCAGCAGTTAAGAGCGCTGACTGCTCTTGCAGAGGACCCGGATTGGATTCTCGGCACCCACATGGCGGCTAAACCGTCTTTAGCTCCAGTTCCAAGGGAATCTGATGTCCTCTTCTGACCTCCACAACATTGCACGACAGAGGTGCGCCTAATTATATGCAGACAGTACACTTATATACATAAAAAATAATAATACATTAAAAAAAAAGAAGTGCCAGTATTAGTTCTCCATTAAATGCTTGTCGAAAATAGAAGTGAAATCATCTGGTTCTAGGCTTTTCTATACTGAGACAGTTTTTGACCATTGATTCAGTATTGCTGTTTCTTGCTAGTCAACTCTGGTTTCTATGTCTTCATGATTTAACTTTGCCAAGGTATACTTTTCCTGGAATTTGCTCATTTTCTTAGACCATCTAATTTATTTAGTTTTATTTTATTCTTCTTAGGAGTGTTTTGGCCCCATGTTTGTAAGCACACCTATGTGTTCAATGTCCGTTGAGGACAAAAGAGGGTGTCAGATCCCCTGAACTGGAGTCCTGGGTGGTTGAAGCCACCAAGTGGGTGGTGTGAACTGAACCCAGATCCTCTGCAAGAAGACTGAGCCAGCTTTCCAGACATTAAAAAGTTACTTTAGAATGGTGATCATGCTGGGCAAGGTGGTGCCTGCCTTTAATCCCAGCACTCGGCAGGCAGAGGCAGGCGGATCTCTGTGGGTTCAAGGCCAGCTTGGTCTACATAGCAAGCTCCAGGCTAGCTGGAACGGAACTAAAGGCCCTGTCTCAAACCCCCCCCCCCCCAAAAAAAAAAGAATAAAGAATGGTGATTGCAAATGCCTGAGTAAAGTGGCAAAGAGGAAGGAACTTTCATTCCAGGATAGTGCCATATAATTTTTGGTATTTTGGTGTGCTATTTCATAGTAGGGCAATTACAGACAACAATTCCACACTGAACATCTTAAAAAGAATCAAATAGTTTGAAAGTCTTCACCATAAAGTAATAATACATTTTCGATTACATAGATGTTTAACCCAATTTCATCTTATATGTACATTCATTGAAGCAACATTTGTTAATCCATAAATGTGTAAAAATTGTGTATCATTAAAATCTTTAATGTGTCCATAATAAAATTAATTTAAATAAAAATAAATTCATAAGGCAAACAGTAATTACAACCTGGTAGAATTTAAAAAGAAAAAATTTACAATCAGTTTCACTCCAAATTGGATATAATGGTACATACCTTTAATCTCAGCACTTGGGAGGCAGAGGCAGGTGGAGCTCTGTGAGATGGAGGCCAGCTTGAGAGTGAGCTCTGGGCCAGGGAGACCTTGTCTCAACAAACAGTAATGAAAATAAAGCATGTCATTATTTGCACATGTACGAGTCTCTGGAAAAGTCTAGCAATGCTCCCACTGGAAGAAGTTTGACGTGATTATGCCTAAGAAGTTCATAGGGTGGGTTTTAAGTCATGGCCTGTGCTAAAATGTAACCCCTAAGATAGTGTGGGAAATGCAACCAGTTAGAAGAAAAAACAAAGCGAGCTGATCTCTTGAGCACGCGTGTGTGAAAGCAGGATGAAGTATGAAACCTGTCTTGTGAGTTTAGGAAGATAAAAGTGAGGACAAAGAGGGGAGTACTCAGTGAACACTTACCATATGGAAATCACTGGACCAGATGATTTGCCAGTTTGCACGATGTGCTTTGCAATCGTTGAGGCCCGGGAGAAAGGGAACATAGGGAATGTTTACACAAAAAGTATTAAGAATGTGAAGACAGCACCAGCAGCTCATTAAACCAATGCTGGGAGACTCCTAAGGGTGGAGCACTTTGTGTTCATGGAGCCAGTGCACCTGATTGACGCCTGGTACCCTCAAGTGGGCTATGTCACTCCATTGTCTCCTACAGTAGAGTAAGTAACACTTAGAAAGAGCTAACTGGTATACCTACAGTAGCTCACCTTGTAAGGACAAAACCAGACATATAACTAAATATCTATGATTTAAATTCTATGATTATTTTAGACTTTAAACAATATTTAACTGTATGTGTTTGTCTGCATGAGCTTATCTGTACCACGTTTATGCAAGTGGCTGCCCAAGCCAGAGGATTTTTGAGCCCCTAAAAATGGCAGTTGTAAGCCACCTGATCTGGGTACTGGGAACAGAATCCATGTTCTCTGGAAAGCAATAAGCACTCCTAATTGCTGAGCTGTCCTTCCAGCCCAAACACTTCATTTTAAAAAGTACTTAAGGAGCTGGAGAAGTGGCCTAGTGGTTAAGAGAGCAGACTACTCTTGCAGAGGACTCAGGTTCAATCCCCAGCACCCACATGGAGGCTGAGAACCGTCTTTAACTCCAGTTCCAATGCCCTCTTCTGACCTCCGTGGCATTGCATGACATGGGTGCACAAACCTACATGCAGACAGTACATTCATACACATACAAAATAAATAAAATAAAATAAATAAAAAGTACTTAAATGGACATAGTAGAAGTATATGGTCTCTGAAATTCTATTAAGTGTTTTGGCACTCTAGACTTCTCATTACCGTGTGATGTGCTGTTCCCTTTATGTTATTAATAGTATGCTTCCTCCCCAAGTGAGTGCTATGCTAATACTTTTCCAAATTACAGTGTACTTAAGCAGTCACAGGCACAATCTCTGTGATAACTAGAGAAGTTTCCTTCATCATGCTTTAAGTTAAAGATCTATTGAGTGGCCAAACCTGAAGAATCTGGTTGCTGAAGCTACGGGTTCAGTGGACCATTTCCTGGATTCCTCTCTAAATATCCACAAACACTGAAGGGAAGAAAATCACTCCCACAGTCTCATGGTTCTTGGAAAAATTGCTCTTTTCCAATTTTGGGGGGGTGGGGTAGAGAAATGTATCTGATACCCATAGGCGTGAATTCCATCAATCATCATGCAAGTGCTCTGTTGCAGGAGGACAAATGTAGGTAATCCATATTGTTATTTATTTTTAAAGTCAGTAGGCGAGAAAAGGACACACTACAAATAGCATGTGTGTCTTCGCTCTGAACAAATTGGGTCCCCTGAATTGTATAAGAAAGCAAATCTAATTTTAGTGAACAAAAGAGGCTGGGGGGATGCTGAGTGTAATTTTATGTGAAAATAGGAGTCTCCAAAGACATCTCTCTTTAAACAGATGAATGCAAATTACCGAAGTCATCCAAATTGAGAAGGTTGATTTATGCATTCTCCATTGTATTTTTTCACAGAAAAAAAAAGAGGAAAAAAAGCCTTTTCTGTTTCCAAATAGCATGCATTTGGGGTAAAGTTTCGCGTTATGCACCAAGAATGGCTAAGAGAAGAAGAATCCAAGCCAGTCATGTAGAGAAATTGTTTCTCTCTGTCTTTTTTTTTCCCCCTGAAACACAGCTTGTGCCAAATAGGCTGGCCAACTGTCTACTGCATCCTCTTTTAGCTACTTGAATTTTAATTACAGAAATAAAGGCTTTAATGCTATGGATCAGAATATACGATTCAAGCTCTACTGGCACCCCATGTTTTCAGCAGAGGACAGATATGATAAGAGAAAACTCACATTCCACTTGAATATAGACAGACATTTCCCAAATCAGCATCCATCATTTTTAGAACATGGATTTTATTCAGTTACCGTTTGAGAATTGTTACTGATTAGAGTTTAGTTCTAGCTTTCTTTTTGCAAATCCCTTAAATTTGATATTAAATTGTTAGCATTTAAAACACAATAAAAGTATGTCTGGTAAAATACACACTTTGCATAACTTTTTTTTACTCTCAAATGGGTTTCTGCCATTTTCCCTTTCTATAGACCTTTAAAATACATTTTAAGATACGAATACGCTTTTCTTTTATATGTATGTTTGCCTGCTTATATATTTTTTTGTACCAATGGTGCGATGTTCCCACAGAGGCCAGAAGGAGGCATCAGATCCCCAAGAACTTGAGTTACAGATGATTAGGAATTTCCTTGCAGGTCAGATACCCAAATCAGGTTCCAGCGCGCAGGAACAGCTTCTGCTCTTCATCACTGAACCACCTCTCCGTTCCTATGTATTACTTACTGTACTGTGATAAAGAGAGGTTTTATCACTTTGCTGTGATAAAAATACTGACTAAGGCAACATCTCAAAGGAAGAATTTATTAGCTTATGGTTCCAAAGGAATCAGAATCCGGCATGGCAAGGAGGCATGGTGGCAGCGGTGGGCGGGGCAGAAAGCTAAGGCCTCACATACTCAAGCCGGAACCGGAAGTAGGGAGCTACTGGAATCTGGACCGGCTTAAGAACCCTCAAAGCCCACACGGTGATGTGCTTCCTCCAGCAAAGAAGAAACTATGGGGGACACACGCTCATTCAAACTACCACACCCCCTTAAAATATTCTTTAAGATATCCATAGCATATACAGAAAAAGTAAAGGAATTCAACAAATCTATCCATTCCTCTGTCTTCATTCATATTACTTCAAAAAGTACTGACTGAGTCTCAATTAACATTAGCTTCTATTCTAAACCCTGAAAATCTTATAGGTAAAATCTCCTGGGATTCAAAATGTGACAGGTTGTATATTAGGAAGTTTAAAAAAAAACTTTTAAATCAAGAAAATGACAATTTTTATTACTCTCTCCAGTCCTAACTCTATATTTGAATTTTAAAACCTAAGATATGGCTATTCACACCTATTTTCTTGGACCTTCTGAGGATATATGCTTGCTTGTGTCTACATGAAGATTTTCCTTCCTATCTATGTTGAAATTTTTTCTCCAATTAAAACTGTATGCCGGGGCTGGAGAGATAGCCTAGCAGTTAAGAGCACCG
The DNA here is from genome assembly GCA_009823505.1 of Rhizomys pruinosus. Lineage (NCBI taxonomy): Eukaryota > Metazoa > Chordata > Mammalia > Rodentia > Spalacidae > Rhizomys > Rhizomys pruinosus. The sequence goes on from VZQC01003599.1 coordinate 3,113,797, forward strand.
ACTGCTCTTGCAGAGGACCCGGGTTAGATCCCCAGCACCCACATGGCGGCTAAGAACCGTCTGTAACTCCAATTCCAGAAGAACTCCAGTTCCAGGGGAATCCGACACCCTCTTCTGACCTCTGCAGCATTGTACGACAGGGGGGGGGGGCACAAACCTACATGCAGACAGTACACTCATACACATACAGAAATAAATAAAAATAAAATAAAATAAAAAGGTATTTTCCTGGTGCATGCCTTTAATCCTAGCACTCGGAAGGCAGAGGCAGGCGGATCTCTGTGAGTTCAAGGCCACCCTGATCTACAGAGCGAGTTCCAGGCCAGCTGGAGCTACAGGAAGAGACCCTGATCTTCAAAAGGACAAACATAAAAAAAAAAAAAAAAAAAAAAAAGGTAACAAACTGTATGCCAAGGAATGGAAAAATGGGTCAGTGATTAAGCACTCATAATTTTCTATCAAAGATCCATAGTTTGGTTCACAGCACCCATATTAGTGGCTCATAACTGCCAGTGACACCAGTTCCACGGATTCTGACACTTTCTTCTGGACTCCACGGCCACCTTCTTTCACATGCACCAGCCACACATAGATCCACACACATGCATAAATAAAATTACAAGTTTTTTGAAAATGTGTCAAATGTGCTAAAGTCCCACTATATTTTGACTTATGATTTTTAACATTATACTAAGAAAGCTTTGGTATTTAATCTTAAAGTTATTGGCAGCTACATGTGGACTCTTTCTTCAAAGATTTTTAAAATTTAAATTTCTATAGTAACAAATGCATGCTGCCTCGGAGTTCTGAATGGATATTTAGGTATTTCATATTTGGCTCCTGGCCTCTCTCTTATTCTAATTTTGTGCATGATTTTTTTTTACTCCTCCTCCTACATTTTCTATAATTCTTTCGAAGGTTTAACAGAAGATTAACTCTAATATTAAGCAGAAAAAGGCCCAAGTACATTCCAGCAGTAGCAAAGGTTTCTCTATTCTGAGTATTAGTTCTGTTAACCTTAAGTCCCTGTGAGAAGGGAAAAGTTGAATCTTTTCACACAATATCTTAATGATCATCTTGTCGGGATCCTCATACTCCCGAAACCTCTTCTGATTCTCAAATCTTTATATTCAGATTATATTACACTTCAAGATGGCTACTCTTGGTTGTCAGCTGTATACACTTGGGAAGAAGAAATACAATTGAAGAATATTCTCTATCATCTTGGCCTGTGGGCATGTCCATGAGGCATTTCCTTGGTTATTAATTGAAGGAGGATGGCCCAGTCCACAGTGAGCAATACCATCTCTAGGTGGTTGGTTCTGGGGTATATCAGAAAGGTAGATAGATGCATAGTCACCTGAGAGTCCACTTGTATACCGCACGGCTAGGTCTGTGGTTTCGGCTTCAGTTTCTGTTTGAGCTCCTGCCTTGAGCTCTGACTCTGACTTCCCACAGTGATGAACTATCCCTTGGAAATATGAACCGGATAATGCATTCTGCCTCAGGTTGCTTTTGGTCATGTTTATCATAGCAACAGAAAACAAATCAGACACACCTCTTCCATATTTTAAAATGTCTTAGTTTCAATTATCTACACTAAAATCATCATCTTTGTCTCTTGTTCTCTTTGTTTCTTGCTTATAAAGCAACAGTGTGAATACATTTCAAACGAATAGGGATCCTAATATTGTCATATTAAATGAAAATAAGACAGTTTTAGGGAGTAGTTGGAGAATATCCATGACATAAAATCTCATTATGAGTACTCTATATTTTATCCCCAATTTGTTTCTCTATCTGTTACAACTTTTAGGTTCTGTTTTTCATCCCCCACCTTAACATGGGCACATCTACTTATAGTCAATTAGTGCATTGATGGGTATTTGAGCTTTTATATCAGTGTGCTTTGTGGTCTTTCCTTCTGAGCAAGCATTAAGCAAATTGCTCCTTCACAGAAACCATTGCTTTACTTCCTTACTCCTATTTATATCGATCATGAAATAATCAAATTATACCATCAAGTGGACCAAATGTAATTTGTAATTAAAAAAAAAACAACTCAGACATGTTCAAAATGAGGAGCTGTAATTAGTAAATCTACAGATCAATGGTGTATTTATGTAAAGTTGACTCAAATAGGTTGTTCTATTTTAGAGCATTGATTATGCAAGTCTTGTGTCTAATCTGGGCTTATTCTCACGACAGCATCAGGACAGTGACAAATGCTGCCCAAATCCACTTGAGCTAGGGATCCTTATTTAGATATATTCATGCCATTTTGCAACAGTGGACCTTAGGAAGACACTATGAATAACAGATTGAAATTTGGGTAGGATTATTTGAAATCCTAAGGATTTTGTTTGAGTGTTCTTTTGTATTTTTGACACAGGGTCTCACATACCTAAGGCTGGTTGAGAATCATTATGTTGCTGAGGATGGCCTTCAACTTCTGATCTTCCTATTGCCAACCCCTGAATGCCAAGTTTCCAAGTTCATGCCATCATGCCTAACTGGTTTTATGTGGTTTGGGGAAGCAAACCCAAGTCTTCATACATGTACATGTGACAAAAGTCTTCTCCCAACTGACTTATATTCCTAACACTAGAAGTTTTGTTTTGTTTTTGTTTCTTTGTTTTTATTTACTTCTGCTGATGTTCCTAAAAATCTGACATCTGGAATTATTTGTTGCAGAAGAAAATAGAAGAACATGTAAACTTTGAAAAATTTAAGTGCGAGTACATAAACCCCCTTTATAGTGTTTCAAAGCCACAATAAACTTATACCTGAATAAATAACTTTCTTAACTTTTAGGGATTTTTCTAAGAGCCAAAATTCTGAGAATGACCTGCTCCTTCAGATCTCACTGAAATCTGGTCTTCCAGGCACCAACCATACTTTATTCCAACAGTCTTTCCAGCATGAATAGGGAAACTACAAGCTTTGACCCACTCTTATCAGAGAATCTTGCCCTTTGATTCCTAGGCCTACAATTTCCCATACACACAAACTCAAGGAGACTTCTCAGTTCAACTGATTCCAATGAGAATGCAAATAAGAAAGCTATTTGGGGCTGGAGAGATAGCCTAGAGGTTAAGAGCGCCGACTGCTCTAGCAGAGGACCCGGGTTCGATCCCCAGCACCCAGATGGCGGCTGAGAACCGTCTGTAACTCCAATTCCAGGAGAACTCCAGTTCCGGGGGAATCTGACACCCTCTTCTGACCTCCGCAGCATTGCACGTCACGGGTGCACAGACCTGCATGCAGACAGTACATTCATACACATACAAAAATAAATAAAATTTTAAAAAATTAAAAAATAAAAGATTGGTTATAGAAAGCATCAATTTCAGTTGTACTACTTGTTTCCTACTCTATACTTGATGAGAAAATAAATGTAACTGTACTACATTGCCTGTTTTCAATATCAGATATTCAATTGTGCTAATCGTGTTTATTTTTCACATGCCGTTTATAGATAATAACAGCACTTCATAAATTATTTCAATAACAAGAATCACACAATATTGCAGTGGTATGACATTTTTAATTGAACCCTATAGCCCAATTGGTGAAATACTTAGCCCAATGTTATATTTCCAGTTTGTACAATAGAAATGAGAACAGGTGCCCCCATTCTTCTTCTTATGCTTTCAATATTCACTTCTAATATAGATGACAGCCATCATTTAAATACACATCATTAGGTTAATTGTTAATTTCTCTTTAAGAACAGTAGAGTGGGGGCTGAAGAGATGGCTCAGTGGTTAAATGCACTGGCTGTCCTTGCAGAGGACCTGGGCTGGGTTCCCAGCACCCACATGGCAGCTAAAAAACATCTGTAAGTCCAGTTCCAGGGGATCCCATCCCTTCTTTACTCCTCCTCAGAAATTGCATGCACACCGTGTACCTACATATATGAAGAAAAGACACTGATATACATAAAATGAAAACAAACATATGACTAAATATTTTAAAGAGCATAGCAGTGAACATACCTTTAAGAGAAAACCAGGATCAATTACAAGTTAATGCAGAATACATTTTTGATTAATAAAAACAAAACTCGATAACTGCTTAATTCAACTAAAAATCTATGAACTTTTCGAAGGAAAATAACTTTTGTAAACATCAATTGTCCATCACAATAAATTGCATTGTAACATATTCAACATTTTTTATCTATAATGAAACTGATTTTGTGTTGAGGTTAAAAGTCCCAAGACATATTTTTTTATTGACATTGGAAGTTCTAATGCAGAGAAATTTCAAATACAATATTATATTTATCTTCTAAACACATAAAATATGACATACCATGTATATATTTCATTTATCAGGAATCATAAATGATTTCAATAAAAAGAATCACACAATATTGCAGTTGTATGACATTTTTAATTGAACCCTATAGCCCAATTGGTGAAATATTTAGCCCAACGTTATATTTCCAGTTTGTACAATAGAAATGAGAACAGGTGCCCCCATTCTTCTTCTTATGCTTTCAATATTCACTTCTAATATAGATGACAGCCATCATTTAAATACACATCATTAGGTAAAGCACATAAATGCCAATAAAACATTTCTTATTAAGTACCAAGCTGATGGCACCATAAAAAAGAGAAGTTTTTTCAAGTTGTAAAATATAGTCAAAGTCATAATGGAGTACATTAATACAGCTTGGCATTCTCTTTGTATTCCTTAGTGAACTGAGAAAGAGCTTTAATTAAAAATGACTTTGATTGCTTCCCATTTATACTGTGAAAAATGTACAATGTTTCCCAAGAAACTATTCTTATGAAATTTGGTTGGGTAGATACACAATACCATTCAAAGACTGACAGACTCTAGAAGCTTCAAGTATTGCCACTTTAATTTTTTTTTTTTTTTTTTTTTTTTTTTTTTTTTTTTTTTTTTTTTTTTTTTTTTTTTTTTTTTTTTTTTATCTATATACCAAAATTCGGTCAGAGATATAACTGGTATATTTTTTCCAATCTGTAGGTTGACTCTCCATTCCACGGATGTTGTCTTTTTTATACAAAAGCTTTTTAATTTCAGGATGTCCCATTTGTAAAATGTTGGACTTATTGACTGCACTATGAGTTTCCTGATCAGAACATCCTTTCCTATGCTTATAAACTTTAATTTATCCTTAATTTCTCCTCTATCAGGTTCAGCGCACTAGGTCTTAGGTCAAAATCCTTGATCCATTCAGTGTTAAGTTCTGTGCAGGGTGAGAGTTAGGCATCTAGTTTTATTCTTCAACATACAGTCCTAGTTGGACTGTAATAGTTTCTTATAATTCTTTGTGGTTTGGACAGTAATGTTGCCCAAACATAATGTTGTCTCATTTTTTTAAAGAATTCTCTTTTTTTCATAGTATAGCTACTGTTTCTTCAGTAGAATCTTTTCCTATTGTATTTCTGT